>AYEL01089188.1:0-23697 GCA_000484575.1 Olivierus martensii | reverse complement strand
TAGGGTCGAGGGTAGTTTGCATGAAAACAATTTTATACTCTATAACCTACATAATGTTTACTTGTTAATGGAAAATACCACACAAATGCACCAAACAAGTAGCAGTAAAAATATGCACGAATATGTGAAATGTTGTAGATAATTAAAAACACAGATTAAAAATTTTAAAAACTTAATGTTTAAAGTAAAAATTTTTCCGGGAAAAAACTTAAGGTTTACAGATCTCTCGAATAACAATTTAATGATAAATTATGAGATAAAATATTTCTTTCAGTAAATTTTTTTTAAATAAAATGTATAAAATAATAATTGTAACGAAAAAAAATAATAATAACCGCAGACCGCGCATTAAATCCGCGGCCCATGCGGAAAGTCAGCACCGATGGACAGTGCGCTACCGACTCGGCTACTTGGCGTTCTGACGTGTTCGCACATTTAATTATATATAACAACTATGAAAACTTTGAATCCATTTTTTTTGGAATTGGCTGAATAGTGCACACTAATATTTTATCATATTAACACATGAAGGGTAAACTACCACCACACAAAGTTTGATTCCAAAGTTCATTTTCCAGACCGCGCCCTCTCCTTGTTAGTGATCACATATTATTAGCATCTGTGGCTATTAGAGATATTTAATCTATATAAATCTAAATACCTGTTTATGTATGTTCAATTATAAGGCAAGATAGGCTGAATCGATTTTTATGAAAAAACCAACATTTCCTAATGCCTTTTAAGATTGTCAATATCATTACCATGTGCATCAATGTCTGTGAAGAAAGGAAACCATTGTTGCTATAGCAATGCAAGAATTTGACTTACAATAATGGAATTTTTATAAAAATTTTCAAATTATTTATGCGGCTACAGATTTTTTATTTAATCTATCAGCATTTTTCAATCTGTGATTATTTCATGATTTTCACTAATAAATACTTAAGTTATTATTATGTAGAAGTATATGTATTTCAGATTAATTCAGGTAGTTCTTGATGCACTTCATTCAAGACTGTCGTTTCAAGAGTTGTTTTGATATAAAGTTTTCGCACATGGTACAGTTGTATAAATTTCATAATACCATGAAAAAGAGGGAACTCTTTAGGTAGATTAACTCCTCCTGCTAAAAGATTCGTTTTCTTGAATTAAACTCAAACATTAAAAGATTGAACAAATTGACAGAATTCTAATAGAGAAAGAGAGAGAAAGAAAGGAACATTTGAAAAGACACATACTAAAGTTGTAGACATTCTGCAACTAATCCAAGTAAAGAAGAGAAACCAAGCACTATGCAATGGAAAACATATTTATACGGGAAAGATTTTCAGAATACATAGAAGAAAATCCTGAATGTTGTTTAAAAGGTTATAATTTAAGAAAAAGAGAAATTTAAGTAACACAACTTAACAAGCCTGTTAGCACATCCTTTATACACATCCTTCAAAGAGGGATTATTTGGAACTTGATTATTATATTTGGCTATCCAAAAAAATAAAATAATACAAGTTCTTCATTTATGACTTTTTGTTTTTTGGTAAGAATTTTGCACAAAACGATGCAGTGCTTGCAGGAAAGCACTTAGTTTGTGCCACCAATCCGAAAGTCATCCGTATGCATATGTCCTATAAGGCCAATCGAAAAAACTTGTACAACAAATTTCATTAAAATTAAACTAGTGCATCATAGTATATGACATAGTTATGAAGTGAGAATTACTTCCTATTATTTTGTAAAATATTGTTCTCATTTTCATTTTAATTAAGAACATTGGGGGCCACAAAAAATCACTTTGAGGATCGCTAGTTTGACACCTCTGATTTAGGGGAATATATCAGAAAATATGAATGAATAGCTAACTCTCAATCATTTTCCAAAAATCCCATCTTTACTCAATGGCCAGAGACAATAGAGTGCTTTTAAAAAATTATATAGTCAAAATAGGAGGGTCCTAAACTTTTTCTAAGGGGTGTATCTGTTGGTCTAGATATTCAAATAGGGTGACATGTAAAAGTAATCATATAGGCTGGAGAGCTCATATACATCTTTATAAGCTGGGCATAAAAATTCCATTTCTAGAATTTTTTATATCTAAACACAGGACCTGTTTAGCAGATTAACAAATAGACTGTGTGTATTGAAAAGATATTTTAAAAAACTCAGTAATTGTAAACAAATATGATTACTTTTCATTATTATTGAAATGCGAGCTATTTTTTCAATATAATTAAAAGATTAAATAAAAAACAAATGTAAAACAACCCAATATTTTTTTGTTTTCATTTTGCATGATATCTTCTCTCTCATTCTGTTTTTTATCTTTATTAAAACAGGTATTTTTTTTAACTAAACAGTGTTTTTTGAATCTTGAGATTCCTGAAAATTTCCAAAAGGGAATTTTGAATCTTGAGAAATAAATTAATTACTAAATTGGAAATTCTCAAATCTCAAGAAAGCAAAAAGTTTGTGAAAACACAATCACTGTATACACATTGATTTTAAAACAAACTTAGCTTCCTCTTTCACTACAATTTCCAGTATTAAATCCAATGCTTGGTATATTCTGATAATATGATTATCCATAAAGTACTCATCAAATTTTATAATAGTTTTGCAGCAATATAAAAATATTTAACTTCATAAAACAATGAGACTACACATTATTCCTGATATAAATCTAATATATTTTTTGTCCATGTATAAATTTGAACTGTGACAGTATTTTGTTGTTACATTGGAATACGTTAATATAACATATGCAATTGTTTAAATAAGTAAATCATTTTGTTTACTAAATAATTAACTGCTTAAACTCTTAAGTATTGATGTTTTTAATTCTATTTGTTAAAAATTCATTAATTATAGATTTTATTATGGTAATGATTTGAATAAAATTAACAAACACAAAATGATTTAATAATACATAAATGCACTATCAGCAGTAGAGACACCATAACTTAAAAATTTAATTATAACAAACGTTTTCGGCTAATTAAAACCATCTTCAGATTATCACATACTGTTACCAATAACATATACGTTCTATAACAGCCTTTCATTCTAAGAACATTCCATGTTCTGAACTACTTTAAATTCAAAAATTCAGAACTTATTATATTCTATATTACATTACTATAAAAAATCGTAACATTATTAAGTTTTTACACAAAATTAACAGACATGGATAAAATATATAAATACATCGTAAACTTATAAAAATGCAATACAAGTATTAATATACAAACATAATTATTATGACGTTAACAATGCGTATGAACCTGCTACTTAATGTTAACTTTCCATCTTCATAATAAAATCCCATGCTTTTGGTATATATCCTACTTTTTCATTCAAAAGATTTTCATTGTTTTGCCTACGTATTACCTCCAATGCTTCCATTAGGTCATTCTTCTCCACATGCCTAACAATTTTAGCGTCATCCCAGTGTACGTCTAAATCCTTACTATAGGCTTCTAATGCAAGTGCCGTGTTTAAGTTTCCCTTGTGAATATTGTTTTTATGTTCCGTTATTCTCTGTTCTAAGGTCCTTGTTGTAACACCTATATATTTTGAGCATTGCCCTTATTTTACATCTTCTACTGGGATTTCATACACCAGTTTTTTCTGTCTCTTTCAGGGGGTGCTTCTCGTTTCTCAATCTATTATATATAGTTGGTAGCCACCTACTCACTGCTGTTTTACCTTGGCTTTTCATTAACTTCCTAATAACATCATACTTGTTTAAATCATGCAGTAACAAGATAAATGCTTTCTCATTTTCTCTTACTTGCATACTGGGTATTTCATTCATTTCCTTCCTATCAAATAATGTTCTCTTCATCTTGTTGAAATGCTCCTAATAAACGACTTCCTGTACCCGTGATTTTCGCCTATCCTAATAATATATTCAACTTCTTTGTTCCTATCCTCATCCTTATTACAATACATTATAGTTCTTCTAAAGAAGAAACGAAAGGTGGCCTTCTTATATGCCATTGGGTCCTTAGACCAGTTCGGAATGATGACCAATTCATATGATGGCTTATGGAACACCAACATAACTAAGTTATTTCCTTCTACAATTATTTGTATATCAAGATAACTAATTTCATTACAGCTTTGTTGTTCTTTCTTTAAAACCAACCCATATGCTTCTATAATAAAACTTTCTGCGAGTTTACCGACATCACTCCCACTCTTCCATTGTGTTAATACATTATCAACATACCCGATGTAGAATTTCAGGGATGGTTGAAACCTATACACTATATCCTGTTCTAGGCTTCTAAGCATTATTTCAGCGAGCACCCCTGCCATTGGGCTTTCTTTATACACAAAATACGACTTGTAACACACTGTGTGTGCAATGTCCCTAAGCAATTGAGCACAAAGATGTAACCCTGGTAGATTTTTTAGAAGGAACCTGTAAAACAGCAAGCATATGGGTTCTATGTGGAGGGATGGAAAGAGGCTTTCAAAATCATATTTGACAAATATATCATTCTGGTTGTATTGTAGCTGTTTTATATTCTCCAAAACTTTGTAAGTGGCGTTCGAGGTAAACTGCATATCATTTAGTTTATTTAAGCACCATTTTGCAAGGGCTTTCTCCAGAGCATATGTTGGGGCCTTTCTTTTTTCAACTATAAGTCTTACTGCTATGGGATCCTTATGAGTTTTTATAAAGCCGAAGATCCTAGGACATATAAAAAGAACAAATGAATGGATTGAGGAGAATAATCTGCTGATAACAAGAGAGGATAAAATTAAAAAATTAGTGTTAATATGCTGAGAAGAATATGAGGGCTTCCTAAAGAAATATATTGAAGACACTAATCCGAAACCGGAAGTATGTCAATGAGAGAAAGGTTAAGAATGCTAAAATTAAGAATGCAACTAAAGAAGAAGTACAGTTAATAAAAACAACGAACGAATGGATGGAGGAGAATAATCTGCTGATAACAAGAGAGGATAAAACTAAAAAATTAGTATTAATACGTAGAGAAGAATGTAAGGGCTTCCTAGAGAAATATATTGAAGATACTAATCCGAAACTACTCGCAAGTGACCCAACTTTAAAATTAGCAGTAAGAATTAATAATATAGTGAACAATAAGAACTTTCCTGAAATATGGAAGCATAGGAAGATTACAGCACCTGTGTGTCCTAGGCTCTTTGGCTTTATAAAAACTCATAAAGATCCTATAGCCATAAGACCTATAGTAAAAAAAAGAAAGGCCCCAACATATGCTCTGGAGAAAGCCCTTGCAAAATGGTGCTTAAATAACCTTTCTCTCATTGACATACTTCCATCGGATCCTCTCTTTTCCAAGATCATCTTCGGACCTTATTACAATTTACCTCGAACGCCACTTACAAAGTTTTGGAGAATATAAAACAGCTACAATACAACCAGAATGATATAGTTGTCAAGTATGATTTCAAATTATCCTCTCTTGTTATCAGCAGATTATTCTCCTCAATCCATTCATTTGTTCTTTTTATTATCTGTACTTCTTCTTTAGTTGCATTTTTAATTTTAGCATTCCTAACCTTTCTCTCATTGATATACTTCCATCTGATCCTTTCTTTTTCAAGATCATCTTTGGACTTTATTAAATCCTCTATTATAGTGGTCTCCAAAGTGGGGTACGCGTACCCCAGGAAAAACTGTCCGAGATCCTATAGTTCATATAAAGTGCCCGCGTACCCTAGGGGGTACGCGAGACGATACCTGGGGGTACAGTGTAAACAATTTTTATATATTGTTTGTAGACTCTACAAGCTGCTAGATCACTGAGTATTAAAATTAAATATCAAAATAAATTAAACTTGGAACCAGACCTTCATATCGCAGTGTCAGATAACATCAAACCAGCATTTTCTGAAATTATTTAACAAATGCAAGCCCATTCTTCTCATTAAATTTTAATTAGAAAAATAAATATGCATTCCCATTCTTCTCATAAATTTAATAAGAAAAATAAATATGCATCTATGTTTATAATAAAAATAATGTGCAATTATAGCTATTTTTGGATATTACGTAAGGCCTTATTTCTTTTTTAAAACACTAATTACAATAGATATCTGCTCAATCAGTTGGGAGTACATGCCCATTTATTTTTTCTGTCTTAGGGGTATGCAGTCAAAAAAGTTTGGAGATCACTACTCTATTATTGGTATATCTGCAACTGGACTCTTCTGGCTCCATACTGCACATGAAGGGCCTTTCTTAAACACTGATTTACCTAACTCAGGTACCTGTATGTTCCCTAATATCATCACTACACTCTCCAAATTTATCTGCTTCCGAACTCTTTCATGGAGTTGGATACTGAAAATCCACTTTATTTTACGAATATACTTTCTTCTTAAGAACCGCCTAAATGAATTCATATCATCTTCTACCATATTCAAAATCTCTTCGTAGGTTTCTATATAGATTTAGAAATAATCTCTAAGAACCCTAATGTCTGACCACAGTTTATAATAGCATCTTTTTGCATCTGATATAGCTATTTTTAAGCAAAATTTTGGTGTTGTATACAGCCTTCTTAGAATTAACTGGTAAGGTAATCCTAAAGATCGACATAGGATAAACTTCGTTAATACGACATTGGCACAGGAACATCTAAGTTTCAAGTTTTCTGGTTAACTTCTTATACTGTAGTTTATAATACTTGGTAACATTCTGTATTTCCAGCTGGCTCTGCTGTCCTTCCATTTACTAAATAATTAACTGCTTAAACTCTTAAACAAATTTAATAATACATAAATGTACTATCAGCAGTAGAGACATCATGACTTAAAAATTTAATTATAACAAACGTTTTCGTCTAATTAAAGCCATTTTCAGGTTATCATGCTGAACCGCTCTTCCGATCTAATATATTTGTATTATTAATTATGGAGGATTATAAAATTGTTCTAAATTGTAACTGAAATTTATTTTCCTCCAATTACTTTAAATTATTTATTCATTTTTTTACACATAATAAAAATTTTCATATCTAAAATTGCAATATTAAACTTCAGTTAATATTGTGATTTTTATATATGAAGCTTAAATTTTATCATCTTTTTTATTATTTATTGAATTAGGAATATGAAATCTTAATATATTGATTTTAATAAATTTTAAATGTACATGCATTAGAATTAAAATACAATAGTCTTTGAATTATGATCAGCTCGTACTTACAATTGTGATGTCATTGATAAAATTCTGCTATTGGTCAATGTAATTGACCTGGATTTGATTTCCAGACAGATTGCTCTGATATATGGAAAGTATCCTTTTTTTGCATTTGAATCCTATAGTTTTGTATTCTTTATATTTATTAAGATAATATATAGTGTCCTAGTAAACATTAGTAGTGAGAAATCCATAAATTTTGGGATTTTTGATTTACAACAGTAAGGTTTGAAATTTTTGGAACCAAACTCTCTCATAAGTCAAGGACTACTTGTATCTTTTTTATGTATTATGTTATGTTTTATTAAAACAAGATGAAATTTAAAAATTATCAATAAATTAAAGATAGTTTTTTTTTTAATATGGAATATTGTTCTTGAAGTAGTTATGACAATATTTCAATTGTGTAAGAAATTTTATATTGATATTTGTTTTATTTAGTCTTACCAGTAGTTAAGTTTATCCAGAAAAGAGCTTCAGGCCTGAAAACATTTATAATAAATGACTTAAGGTAATTTATCTTATACAACATTCTAAAGATGATTTAAAATTATTTGCCATCTCTGATATAATTTGTTAGTTTTTTGAAATATTCCAAGAATTTGATATGTGATTTGATATATAATAGTATAAATTTATCAGATAATACAAGTTCACTTATTGCTTTCCTTTATGATGATAATTTCAGATAAGTTTTGCATACTATGTAATATTGAAATACAAAATTAAATTTAAGATTTTATATTATAATCAAGTTCAAAATAAGGCACCATGGCTGTTAATAGAGTTAGTATTTTTATTAAAATTATATTGTAGTATTTTATTAAACTGTGAAAATAACATAGATAATACTCTATCTGCAAGTTGTTATGAGCTGATTGGTCCTCCTGATTTAGTTCTCCAATTTGGTAACAAGAGGAGAGCAAGAAGGCAATCAATTTTGGTTTTTATTTTAATTGAAACATAATCAAAAATGTTTATGAATAAATCAGCGGTTATCAATCTATGATACGCATACTACCAGTGGTACACAAGACATGACTAGTGATACGTGTATAATCTTGACTACTTCTTTGTATATGAGGCATATTTTTATTGGTGGTACGCATTTATAAAAAGGTTGAGAACCACTGGAATAAATAATATAATCTTACTATATGTGTTTATTGTTAACTTTTAATCAGATATTGAAAACAACTTGAATTTAGATAGCATATATAGTTAGTTCTTGACTTATGACCAGGATGCAATTGGCAAGTGCAATTATCATACTTATGAATCCATGTGCAGTGGTCTGACATACAATACTAACAGTGTCATTTTGTATTTGGTACCTTTTGTTAAGATTATTATGCTGCTATATCAGATTATAATGAATAATTGTTGTGAACAATTGATAAATGTAAAGTATATTCAAGTTACAGCTTGAGTGATTTGAATTGAACCTTTTCATAAGTCAAGAACTATGCATACTATATATTAAAATAATGATGTTAATATGTTATGATTTATATTAAAATTAAAATGAACTGATTAAACAATTTTTCAGTATTTTAATATTGCAATTTGAATGTATCAATAGAATTAAAAGTTTTGTTTTTGTTGTATTGTTAAATTTGCTTATTTTAAAGCAATGATTTTTATTTATAATAAATATTTTAGTTAAAATTTCATTGTTGTTGACTATTATTTTAATCTAATTTATTTCTTTAGATTAAAGAGTCCATTTTTTTGGAAACAAAACTTTTATTATATATATTCACATATAAGACCATACCTTATTTTATATATCAAAAATATGTAAAAACTATCAATCCAAACGAATATATATAACTATACTTCCACTTGTTATCATAAAACAATAAGTCTGTTATAGCACAAATTCACAGTGGAAAAACTTAAAAACCAGAGAAGCACTTTCAGCTTTAAGCTATCTTCAACTCATTAGAATAACATATTAGAACATAAGAATTATTATTAAAAACGAGTTCTAATTCTTATGTTCTAATATGGTAGTTCTAATGAGTTGAAGACAGCTTAATAAAGCTGAAAGCACTTCTCTGGTTTTTAAAAGTTTTTCCATTGTGAATTTGTGCTATAATGGACTTAGTTTTTATAACTATCAATCCATATACAAGACTACTCCCATACTATGATAGTTAGAAAACATTACATTGGCATGAATAACATGACTGGGGTTGTGTTCTTCATTATTTCCACTTTAATAATGAAAATTACTACTGCTGTTTTAAAACTGATTATAATTCATTAAATATTAAGTCATCTGATATTATCATATCATTCATTTCTGGTAAATTATGATTTAATGGTAGTTTTTAACTGCAATACAGATGTGTGTGCATATTAAGAATTTTTCCATTAAAAATTTTTATCAATCTATGTATAAACCTATCTCTCCACTTTGAAAATATTTTTTCCCAAAAATATTTGGGTTTATACATATTGTAAATATATATTATGTGGCCATTAAGTATGGGATTGAAGGAAATAATAAATTATGAAAATAGATAAATTTTAGAAAATTTTTTTAAATAAGTAGAAATTATATGAAACAGTAATACATAAAAAATTATTATATAACCAGCTCTATATGTAGTGATGTAGCTATGTCAAATTGTATAGTATGTAGAGGATTTTTTTAATAAAAAATATTTGCTTTATGGGAAAAAAGTTTTATTTTTCAAGATAAAGTAAAAGGTAGAACAACAAAAAGTCAGTACAAAGAGCAGGGAAAAATAAAAAAAATTTAAGTTGAAAACTTCTTTAATTTAAAATAATTTGTTAAAAAAAAGAAAATTTTATTTTATTTTTTTGTATTTTTCTTTGCTCTTTGTGCTGAGTTTGATGCTTTCAGAAAATGGAGCAACATAATTTGATTGAAATTTGTAAATTGTAGAAATTATATTCATATCTTCAAAAATTTAAGGAATAACGTAGATAGTGTTTCCAAATTCCCGACATTTTGGAACCTTCAGGAATCGAGAACGGGAAATTGTATTTCCCGAGAATTCTCAAGAATTACCAAAATAATTGTTTTATTTAATTTTCATTGATCATCTGTAATAATGGCTATAACAGTAAATATTAATAAAAGCTGTAGAGAAGGTGGGGCAAATGGGATTCGTGGACCCAGCACAATCTTTCAGAGGTTTCGAAACACTCCTATTTGTGAAAGGTCAGAACAAAAAATGAGTAAATAAAATTTCCTAAATAGACGTGGACCCAGCGCAATCTTTCAGAGGTTTCGAGACACTCCTATTTGTAAAAGGTCGGAGCAAAAAATAAGTAAATAAAATTTCGTAAATGGAGATTGACCGGAATTTTATGACTAGTGCATATCTTGCCCTGAGAGCTAAACAAAGGATCACTATGTTATCATTTTGACTAGATTTCTGTTACATCTCAGGTTTTCTCAAAATATAAACAATTAATGCAAACTTTATTTAACCAAATTTATAGTGTACAGGTGTACAGTGAAATTTTACGTATATCACACAATGTATACATCAACAATATGTTAACATACATCACAATCGTCAGCCGCAAACAAACTGACCAAATGTGGTTGATAGTATTGGCATTTACTTTATGGAAACTATTTATCATAGAAAACAGAAATAGTTTGTGTTTACACAGAGAAATATTTATTTTCACTGATTGACTATAATGTCATATTAAGGTAAGCTATCTTAGATTTCCTTAGTTCACCTGAGATGATTTTGTATTCAAATCCTAGGATGTGAAAATAAATATTTTTCTATGTAAATACAAACTGTATTCTGTTTTCCATGATCAAATATGCTCATTTTTACAAGAGCTAAAATTAGATAGTCATGTGTTATCTGATTCTGGTGTTGCATGTGTAGTTCTAATGGCATGTAATATTGTACCACAACGTAACTTTAGATAGCGATAAATAAGAAAAATTTCTAAAAGATATATTGTGAGTAGTACTTTAATTTCCCATTTTAGGTAGTACTGGGTTCTAGGAGCCGATTTCCTGAGAAAAGTTTATTGGGGTTCGGGAATAGGAAAACGAAAAAAATTCCCAGGAATGGGCGGGAAGGAATTCTTGCCCAGAACACTAAACATAGCAGTTCCATTAAGTGAAAACAAAAATATATATTTATTATCCAAAGAATTTTCAGCTTAAAGAAGCCATCTTCAGCAGTTTTTTATGTCAACAAGAAGGGTCAATTTAGAATAATACAGAATATATCATTAGGATAAATTTAATAAAAAAATGAAAGTAAGAAATAATATTATATGCATTTTTATATCTTAAAACAGATGTCCAATTATAAGATGAGTTTTTTGGGCATGAATTTTTTCATTTTATATTATGCCAACACAAAATGAAACATAAAATTATAAGACATATTTGGCTGAACTATTCTATGCTTCTTATATATAAAATGCAATTGATATGAATAAGAATGAATTTTTTTACCGTTTTAAACTAATTGTGAAAAAATTACATTCAATTGATATTCCTTCATCCATGAATTTGTAGCAAAATTTTAATTTCACATTTTTATATTGAATAAATTTTTCAAATTGCTATTTAATGATGATGAATTTCCCAGCCTATTGCAAAGATGTGTGTGGGATAATTGTAGTTTTATGATAATTTATTTGAAAAACATTCTTCATAAGATTGGAGATCTGAAAGAATACAGCTATGAATAATTTTTGTTAAATTATGTAACTTTCAAATGAATATGTACTTGTGATATTGTAGTAAAAATATGAAAGATCTATTGTAATTAAAGGTAATTAGAATAACAATCTAAATTTTCACATAATAGTCATATAAAATAATGATAGTTAACAAAAAAAAATGTGACCTTGTTTAAAAATACATGAAAAACCTATTATAAAGCATAATTGATAATGAAAAATCTAAAACTCCTAAAAAATATAAAAAATATATTTATACTAATGATAACTACTTAGAAGGTTCACTATAAAGCATAATTGATAATGAAAAATCTAAAACTCCTAAAAAATATAAAAAATATATTATTTATACTAATGATAACTACTTAGAAGTCATTGCCATGTGTTTATTTGAGAAATTGTGGAAAAATTTGAAGTGACTAGTTTTTAATTAACTTCATATAAAATTGATATTTTCTCACATTTCGACATATTTGTATCAATTCAAAATTTTATTTTGAACAAAATTTTGTCTAATAAAACAATTAAATTAATGAAAATATGTTTTTGCTTATTTAAGAAAGTATAGCATGATTTCAGAAATAAATTCTTAGAAGAAAACAGCAAATGATTTGAAAGAAATTATATTTCTGATTTAGTAATTAATTAAAATAAATTTTGAAAGTTAAGTAAAATACAAAAGATTCAAACTTGAGTTATGTATGTCAAGTTGGGTAAATTTACTCTTAAAATTAAAAAATTTATAGTCAATCATTAGTGCTAGAGGTTCCCAAAATTTTGACATTAGTGCCACGTAATTATTTATTTCAGAAGAGATTTTTGTAGGTTGCTAACTTGATGTCAACTTGAATGGCCTTCTAAAATGCATATTTTATATGGTACTAACCACGAAACTTTAGGAACCTGTGGCACTAGTGTTTGACTATAAATTTAAAAAATTTTTAAGAGTAAATCCTCCCAATTTGACATACGTAATTGTTATTTTCACAAGATTAGAATACAAAATAATGATTTAAAACCAGTTTTAAAGAGAGGACATGTAAAATTTCTAATGTCAATGCAGATTTATTAGAATTCTGTAAATTACAGTTTGTCATAGATGTGAAAATATCTTTATCAAATATGAGAGTCACTCTGAATTCTATCATAAGTTCACTGTTTCATATATTAAAGTCAATTAGTATTTAATATCCACTGCATCATCTTTCATCATTATGAATTCCAACATATATAATTTTGTTTAAAATTATTCAGATTTTGTAATTATGGGTCCATCAATCTATATAATAAAATGTGGACTTTATTCTGTGATATATGAAAGTATGTAATGCCGAGTATATCTTAAAATCTCTATCTACTCCTTTAATTATACTGTTAGATAAAAAACATAAAACATAATAGTGTGATTTGCAAATCTTATTCAAATAATAACAACCAAAATTTAATCTAACCAATGGTTTTTTTAAAAACTCGTTTTACCAAAATTTGGTATCACTTATCCTACATGATTGAAATATTCAAAATAATTATATTTATATTCAATTGATAAATGTAATTTATAATTCTAATAACTTTTGTGTATAAATACAGTGGGTGATCGGTTAACGGAAAAATTGGATAACGAACACTTTTTTGAAAGATTTTTATGTTCGGTTAACCAACTCATGTTTGGATAACGAACACTTCACAGAACAAACTGTGGGATCCGCGGACTGACGGAATGATAGGTCAGCCCGATGGCTGCATGGTAAAGCTGTGGCTTAACATTCTGGAGGATCCAGGGGTCCCACTCCTTCAATTTTTCAGGAGGAATCTGGGCTCGGCCCGTTGAAACCCATCCTTCCGGTTGACTCCATCATGGGTGTTGGTCAGCCTGTGATGATGGTGGCTCTATAAGTGGCCGCCTCCAGATAAAAATATTCTATGAGGATATTTCGGCTTAACTAGCCTAACGGAATGACAGGCTTAGGCCTCGCACGTTCGTGGATTTATGGGTAAGGATGGAAGAACTAATTTTTCCCATAAAATGAACTCGGAGACAACGTAAAACAAATCAAAGATTTATTAAAGGTTAGAAATGAACTCGGAGACAACTTAAAACAAATCAAAGATTTATTAAAGAAAGTGAGACAACTTAAAACAAATCAAAGATTTATTAAAGAAAGTAATGAACTCGGAGAAACGTAAAACAAATCAAAGATTTATTAAAGAAGGTTAGAGAGAGATTTAACGGATGAGAGAACAGTAGTTTTTCCCGATTAAAATGAACTTGGAGACAACTTAAACATCAAAGATTTATTAAAGAAGGTAAGAGAGAGATTTTACAATATTTTGATGTCAAAGATTTATTAAAGAAGGTAAGAGAGAGATTTTACAATTTTTTGGAAATTTTTTCGTCTGAAGAACAGTAATTTTTCCTGATTAAAATGAACTTGAAGACAACGTAAACAAATCAAACATTATTAAAGAAGGTAAGAGAGAGATTTTACAATTTTTTGGTCTTAGAATATTAAGAAGGTAAAAGAGAGATTTTACAATATTTTGGTGTTAGAATGGCACCCTAAGTTAGAGAGAGATTTTACAATTTTTTGGTCTTAGAATGGCACCCATACCAGATTGGAGATTTTACAATTTTTTGGTCTTAGAATGGCACCCATACCAGGTTGATTATTAAAACAAATCAAAGATTTATTAAAGAAGGTAAGAGAGAGATTTTAGACTTTTGGTGTTAGAATGGCATCCATACCAGGTTAAGGTCAATAGGCTTGGTTTTGGTCTTAGAATGGCACCCATATTGTTAAGGTCAACAAGATTGGAGATCTCTACCACGACGATGCTATTAATGAAGATTTTACAATTTTTTGGTCTTAGAATGGCACCCATACAAGGTTGAGATCACTAGGCTTGGGAATCTCTACCACGACAATGCTATTAATCACTTCCGAAATATGGCTTGGAGATCTCTACCACGACAATGCTATTAATCACTTCCGAAAAATCCTGAAAATCTCTACCACGACAATGCTATTAATCACTTCCAAAAAATCCTGAAGGGGAGAGAAAAGTTTCTACCACGACAATGCTATTAATCACTTCCGAAAAATTCTGAAGGAGAAAGAAAAGCAATCGATATTGGACAGATTTTTATCGAAAAATAAATATATACTGTAGATGAAAATGCAAGACTATGTATGTATATATTACGGTTATTAGTTATAAATAAACATAAATAAAAAATTATATAATTTCTTACTATGTTGTTTTGAAATAAACATAAATAAAAAATTATATAATTTCTTACTATGTTTTTTTGGCTCTCCAGAACGAATTAATCAAATTTCATAAAAACTGATGATCGGTTAACGAACAATTCGGATAATGAACATTGTCTTGGAACAAATTATGTTCGTTAACCGATCACCCACTGTACTTAATTTTCTCATGCAATGGAATTCTTTCTGGAATCCTATTAGAGAAAGTTCAGTTGTGAGAATTATGCTAAGTAAATTTGCATAAAAATATTAAGAAATTTGTGTTTCATAAATCATGAAAATTTAAACATAAATTAATGATCCACATTACACTAATCCAAGGTGGGCAAACTATGGACTGTAATGATTTGTGTGGGTAACTTAAAAAAAAATCTTACACTTGTGTAGTTTTTTTTTTTTTTTAAGTTTTACTACAAAAACGGTAAATTATATAAGCAAGCAATATAATAATTAATTTTAGATTTTGTACACTAAAGTACACCCTCTAATACTATTTTGAATATGTAACTTATTGAGGCAATGGGTTTGAAAGCAATGGTGGTGGTAGGGAGTGGCAATGAAATTTCATTGCAATTAGAATATCGGTTTCTGACATGAGCGTAATACTTTTCTCAATTAACGTGTACTTCATGTATTAGAAAGTAAAAACATTTTTTTATATGCGGCTCACTACTTACAGAAGTCCATGTGGCCTGCTGTCGAAAAAGTTTGCTTTCCTCTGTGCTAATCTAATTATCAAAATAACCGTAAATGAATGAATTCGTTTTTATCAGTAGACATGTGATTATTCTTCAAATAGTTTGTTTATGAACATTATCATCATTGCAACGTATTCATTTTTATACTTAGTTATTTTCTATTCATGCCAATATTTTTGTTTTATGAAATTTATAAGCAAATTAAATTAATATATTCTATTTTTAATTGGTTTAGAATATTATTATTAATATATTTTCGTTTTTTTTTGACATATTTATTGTTTGGAAAGTATACTATGAAATGAATCAAAATGTCATAATCAAACTTTTCTGATAAATCAATTCAATTTTTATATTATTTTGCCATTATGTTAAATTGAAAAAGCAAATTCAACATCTTGTATAATTATTGAAAAGTTATTAAGGTTTATAGAAAATATTTTTGATTCATTGTGTATACACTGTATTTAAAATAAATTTTTATTTAATATTAATAATAATTAAATATTTGAACATTACATACAATAATATGGAAAGTTTAATACAATCAAGTGAAAACCTGTTAATGGGAGTTAAGATCATTATTATTTACTTATCAATTTTCAAAGAAATTAACAGAAATTCAAATTTAAAATTTTTTAATAGGAAAAGTGGGACACTATAAGACAAAATTCAAAAAAGAAAAATATAACTAATAAACACATTATTACATATAATAAAACTTATGTAAAAATAAACAAGTCAGTCAAAATTGATGAATCGATCACTATTAATTGATTTTATGCAATTTTTTGCGAAAATTCGAAATGATCAATTTGAGATTTATTGAACATGATCAAAATTGAAAGATACAGTAATGCTCCAAAGTTACGTAATAGGTGTAACATAAGTCGGGAACCTACAGATTCCTAAATCTAATTTCAGGTGCATATGTATTAGATTCTTAACTACCTCTTTATTACTAATAAAACAACAACATTATAAAACTTTATAATATGTAATTATAATTAAACACTCTTAGTCAACAAATCAGCAAATGAAATATGTACATACATGTTTATTTCACAATTACATAGTGCACGTATAAGTGGGCAGAGGGACAGGGTGAGAAGTTATGTAACTCCGAATTTATGTAAGTCGAGGAATTATTGTATTTCATTTATTTTGGGACAATATTTCAGATTAATATGTTATGCAATTTGAATGAAATATATATGTTACGGAAAGAGTGATTAATCCACTGATTATGCATAATCGCCGGTTATTATGTATAATCATCAACGATTTCAGTAAAAGTGATAAATTTTTCATATATTGTGAATTTATCACATTTACCGGTGATTACGCATATTCGCCGGTTCGTAGTGGTAAATATAAATTGTACTTACTTAATCAAATTTACCAATCATACATAATCTCCAGTCTGGAATGGTAAATTTGATTAATAATGCATTCTCGTGGAATAATGAAGTAGTTGACTGCATTCATCTTCACTTATAAGTTCGGCTTTAAGTGATCAAAGAAAATACGATCTCAGTCAGTTCAAGAAATAATCGTAAATGAAGATGTGAAAATAACGGATAAAGACGTCTATAAAACTTAAACATATTTTTATATATGACAAAAGAGATTATATGTTTTATTGAGATTAAAATCAAATGAAGATTTGTTAACATCAGTTGAAAATGAAAAAAAAGAGGAAATACGAATTAATTGCATATGAACTGAGCATGATGTGTAAGTGCCAAATAAAGATAATTTCCTATGTAATGACTTGGAATAGTATTGAAACAACTTATTACAAAAATCATAACAGGGCTATCGCTTTGCCTTTAAACATAGAAGTGTACATCCAGACTGGTATCCTCAAGAAGATTTTTGAAAGCATCATCTTTGAATCGCAGATTTGGCCAGGAAGGTGTGGAAAACGTACTTTTATTTTATATTTTTAACGCCCCTTTCCAATCAATAAGATTACTAAGAGGCAGGGCTAGTTCCAACCACACCCACGGCTGCACCCACACCCGTGGAGGGGGGCCGGATGGGAATTGCGGGCCGGGCCCAGCACCCCGAAAAAACTTTTCAGGAGATGCCACACCGGGGACGCGAACCCAGGTCCTCCTGCGTTCAAGAAATAATCGTAAATGAAGATGTGAAAATAACGGATAAAGACGTCTATAAAACTTTTGTCATATATAAAAATATGTTTTTGTTCATAATTTTTATGGAAACACAGCTTCCCTATCAGCAAATGTCACCGCACACCGCTGGTGTCAATACTAAAAAAAGAATAGAAAAATATAGTAATAAAGAAAGATTAAAACGCACTTATGCTGACAAGATTAAAAAATAGTTTGTAAATTAAAAACAAAAAAAAAATTCAACATTTATGTAAACATCAGATTCTAAAATCGAAATTTTAGGTACTTAAGTCAACATTTATGTAAACATCAGATTCTAAAATCGAAATTTTAGGTGCTTACGTATTAACGCCACCGCAGCTGTGTGTACAAGATTGCTCTTTATTGGCGCATTAGCGCAACTTCTGCTGCAGTGGCGTTAATACGTAAGTACCAAATTGTATTTCGTGTTACATATAAATATTTTGATCGAAAAATATGCAATTTACAGCTTTTGTAACTGTTTACTCGTTTACGAATGCAGTATATGACTGTTCCTGTTTTTAGCATTAATATGTATCTCGGAGAATACATTCATAAGCACGAATAGTCTAAAGTTCTCTTATAGATTTTTCTAAAAATAAAATTTACTTTAATAAATTGCAATATATTATTAAATAAATATAAAAACAAGCAGATATTTGAATGAAAAACATTTATAAAATGCAGGTAACTCTCGATTTATGGCTGGGCAGGACCGGCTCTAGAGCTTTTAGCGGCCCGACCGAAAATTTTTTGTTGCGCCTCCTCGAGTCGTCAGTTTTGAAAAATAAATAAATTCATAAAAATATTGCACTTTACAAAACTTTTATTTTTTAAAAAAATATTTTACAAAACTTATTTATAATTCTATATACAATGTTTTAAGGAAACATGTACACTACATTTACATAGGCGGCCGAATGGTAACGCGTTGGCGTGCCACACACGATGATTCAGGTTCGCGTCCCGGATCCAGTCTCCTGAAAAGATTTTTCGGGATGCTGGATCCAGCCCGGCGATCCCCCTCCACGTATGTGGATGTAGCCCGTGGTTGGAACTGAGCTCGCCTTTTAGTAATCTTCCTGATTGGAAAGGGGTTGTAAAATATGCAAAAAAAAAACTATATTTACATTTTAACTCAGGTCGGGGGCACCGGGCGGCACCGTTTAAATTATGTGTAAAAAAATAATTGTGTCTTGCTAAAATAATAATAATAAAACCCAAAATGCGTCAGCGCCTCTTAAATATCGGCGTCCTGAGCGGGCGCTTTATTCGATTCATATATGTTGAGCCGGCCCTGCGCGGAGTTAGGTTCCGCCATATTAGTTCGTAATTCAAAGCTTCGTAATTTGAGGTAAAATTACAGGTCAGTTTCTGGAATCACACATTTCTCAATGGCAGAAGAGGACACACTCAGGCAGTCCTTTTTGTTTTATTTACAGAAGCTTCTAGAAACGCATAGAAATTCATATAAACAGTGTAACAGTAACAAAATTTATAAAGATACAAATTTTGTATTTTTTTTCATTATCCATTTCGAAACAAAAGATACGTAAGTTTACGCGAAAAGCTACAATACGATTAGGTAATCTTTGTAATGGAAGTTTGGAGATTTTATGACATCAGAGAAAGATGAAAATCATTCACCCAAGACGGAAAATTGTAAAGATGATAAAAAAAATTATGCAGTAATAATAGAGTTATTATTTGCATTTCATATGATTCTAGGGGCTTCATATGTACAGAATATTTGATGCATTTTTTAAAATATTTATTTCTAGTTGTTTTATACAGAGTGAGTTTTTTATCTTAAGACAACAAAAATCTTAATTGGATCTCATTATTTTGGAAAAAGTTGTAGACAAAAGTTGTAGGGTTTCGAAGGGATTGATGACCTTGAATGTCATCAAAACCACATTGATGTCTTTGGGGAAAATGTTTCCCCAAAACCAATACCTGAAGCGATGGTGCGAAGTAAAGTGATGCACCGAAAACAACCACCCTGATAGTGAGAGGTGAGGGGATTCATTGAAATCAAGCACCCCAAAGGGAACAGAAAACTACTACATCCATGTTGTTACTCCTGGGTAGTACTAAAAGTAGTGAATGCTTTTAAAGATCAAAGTAATAAGGTCATTAAAAAATGTGATAAAAATTATGGTTTCCCGTTGGTAAAATCTTTTGACCTGAAAATAACCTTGACCTTTGACCTAAACCTTAAGGTCAAGGGTATATCCGATTGGGAAATTTTCTGCTCTTTCCATTGCCGGGGTCAAAAGTATGTCTTCCCTTTAAAAAAACCGACTTGACCTTCAAATGACGTTAAAGGTCAAGGTCAAGGTTACATTCAAGGTCATCAATTGATTGCCCCTTCGAAACCCTACAACTTTTTTCGAAATATGAGATCCAATTAAGATATTTCGTTGTCTCAAGATAAAAAAACTCACTTCCAATTAAGATATTTCGTTGTCTCAAGATAAAAAACTCACCCTGTATTCCAATTAAGATATTTTGTTGTCTCAAGATAAAAAACTCACCCTGTATAGCGTGACATTAGCAATTTTTTTTTTTATTCTTAAAATTTTACCGATGAAACTGTTCAAATTAATCAATACTTAAATGTTGTTAGAATTATTTAATGGCACTTGTACAGTATTTCTAAAAAGTCACAACTTTATCTTGTTTTCTCTGACATCTACAGAGGAAATATTTGATATCCTACTATAGATTAAAAGCAAATGGAAACAATTTTAAAGTGTTTTCTAATCAAAATAAATAGTATCTCAAAACTTCAATTCTAGATTTATGGCAGCTATTAATAAAATTATCTCTTATAATTATTTTGTTCCCATAGATTTTTTTATATATGATAAACATTTTGCATAAAAAAATTATTTAACAAAAATATTTTCTACAGTGAAATTATATCCGAATATATTATATCCGAAAGTTAGAGTTAAGGCAAACTTATGTCAGCAATTTCGGGAGGTAAATTTATCATTAAAGTACAGGTATCCCTCCTATAACACGGTAGATAGGTTCATGAAAAACAGCGTGTTGGGTGAAACCGTGTTATATGAGATCATTAAAGTACAGGTATCCCTCCTATAACACGGTAGATAGGTTCCTGAAAAACAGCGTGTTGGGTGAAACCGTGTTATATGAGATCCAGAGTCAATACATTCCAAACCCAATGAAAAATTTAATTCCACATAAGAAACTTAATTTTTATTAAGAATATTAATAACACCAAACTTAATATGCGAAGACCCTAAAACAGCCTAAAAAAATAATATACATCAAACAAAAGTATAAAAAGTATACAGCCTATATAACATCCCTTTAATAATTATTTCTTCCTTACCGCTGTTCATTAAAAATGAGAACGTTTTTTATTTTTTAACGATATCAACTTCACTTTCTAAACTTTTCTCACATTTAAAGTTTGTGTATTTTCTGCTCTCATTACAAAATCTGTAATGTAACCCGCTACAACCCGCTAGAAAACAATCGTTCCTTAGCGTATAACCAAAGAACAAGAATTGATGAATAAGATGTTTTTCTTCTCTTTCACATTCCTCTATTGAAGAATAAAAGCTTACTTTTTATCCAAGAACTGTACGTTTGGAACAGAAAATACTCAAATGGTGACGATTAACGTAATCGAAAAATTAATTCAATTTCAAATGGAAATCGAAAATAGACTGCATATCGTCCTCTCACGTCAAACTAACGAAATTGCGTTTATGACTAATTTTAGCAAAGTATTTGCCAATGATTGCATTTTGTGTGTGTGTGTGTTTTGTGTGTTCCTAATATGGATTTACAAAAATTAATGAAAATCTTTTGTGTTGTAAACATAATTTTCTAAATGTGTTAAATAAAAACCGTGTTGTAGAAGTACCGTGTTATATGAGGGTTACGTAATTTTCAAATCGTGTTGGAGCGAAACCGAACGTGTTATAGGAGGGATACCTGTACAGTCATACTTCGACTTGCGTCGTTTTTGAATTTACGTCGTTATTTTTTGTAATAGGAAAAATAAAAGTCTACTAAAGGCTGAGTCCCACATGCGCAAAACGCGATGCAAATATGTCGGTGTATTGATGCTGATATTATTTTCGCTATATGGCTAGACGCTGCGTCTTTACGCCGAAGTTCGTTCTTGTTCAACTTTCTACGCTACCTACAAGAGTGAGTACTTGACCATTCAACCAATCAGAGTATGAGATGGTTATTGAAACTTATAGAATTATTTAGAAACTTAAAAATGTTATTAGCGACGTTATAGGTAATCTAGGTCTTTTTTAAATAGCTTATTCGACTTATGTCGTTTTTCGATTTAAATCGCGAGTCTTTGAACGAATTAACGACGTAAGAGAGGTATGACTGTATACGAAAACTCACTAGAAAATACATATCAAATATTAATATACTTTAAATGTACCAATTAAATAATAGAAACATATCTTTAAATATTTTGCGTAAAACAATGGATGCGTATAGTTACGAGTTAGGAAAAATTATACTTCCAATATAATATGTTGGAAGTATAATCTATTATATATTATATAGAGGTGAATACAGATCTGTTCAAAGCCTTTGAAAGATTTGGTAAAATTTTTAACAACCCTTTCTGGAGAAAACTAATCCGTCTATTTTTTAAACATATCCGATATTTTGGAACGGTTAAAGATGCACAATAAATAATGTCATCAATCTGACTAGGTCTGTTTGATATCCAGTCACAGATCCTTATATCAAAAAATAGTCCAAGGTTCATTGTTCAATCTCGTCAGTTATACTATTACGGGAAATCTGATCTAATCTAATGTTTTGATCATCTGCCATTTTTAAATGGAGGAAGATGTAGAGAATTTTTTTCTGTGGGATTTAACGTTGCTTTCACTCGTGGCATTCTGCCCACAAACTTTCACCAGGTTTGTGGGCGGCCGTAAGATGGAGGATGGAGTTCAACGAGCCGAACAACATCCCTCATGAAAATATTTTTGGAGATGTAGAAACTGGGAATTGAAGCTGATCCTATAGCATAGAAACACAGCACGCTTCCATTGTGGCCATCTGTTCGACGATGATGTATGGTTAGAAGATGAAACTTAGATGTTAAAGTTATCCTTAACGTTTTATGGACTTAAACTTAAATGGTAAAAAAATTTTTAACTAACGTTAAAATATTTTTTACCATTTAAGTTTAAGTCCATAAAACGTTAAGGATAACTTTAAGGTTTTTTCGTTCTAATTTATCAAAATACAGCGAAATTCCTGCTAAAACTAATTTGCAAAGTTACGTTTGATTTATAAGATTCTACATGTAACTCAATAGAAATTCGTCTGCTCTAGCTAACTTTCTGACACTAACGCCGCCCTAGCGACTAAAATCTAGACCTTAACAGTTTTCCCTTTGTTATCGGTAGGAGTGGGAGCACAGGTGGGAGGACCGTATAAGGTGCATCCCAAAAGTTTAAAGAATGGGATTTTTTGGCTGGTGCAATTTGTTTAATTATTTCCGAATGGAAGTTGCGTTAAAAGACGAAATAATACATGAGAATACATTGATTTATGCAGGAAAAAAATTATATTTTATTATTTAATTAATTAGCAACAAAAACATGTTTTTGACCTGTGTCAAAAGTTTAAAGAATTTT
>AYEL01089187.1:0-38825 GCA_000484575.1 Olivierus martensii | reverse complement strand
AATTGTTTTGCATCTTCAGTTAATTTCCATCTTTCCCTTTCAATCTTCACTTCTTGACCATTTATAATATGATTGAAAGTCTTTATAACAAATCTCTGATCAAAATGAACATCGCATATTGAATCCTTAAACGTAAATTCACGATATGCTCGTGGTATAAGTCGTTTCCATTGCCTGAGTTGCTAATCGTTTCCTTGTTTCACCTTGAACAAGCGCCGTTTTTCCTTACAGGATTTATATCCCGATTTGCAACCAGGAACAAAACAAATGGCATTTTTTGTCAAAAAATAAAATTAGTTCTATACAACAACCTATGACAAGTACAAATTGCACGGAACTAGCTTGTACCAACACCCTCTAGTGATGGAATTTCAAAACAAAAACACCTTTTACTAATGGCGTTGAAGTGGGAGGACGAATTGCAGCCAGGAACAAAACAATATGGCATTTTTTGTCAAAAAATAAAATTAGTTCTATTCAACAACCTATAGTACGAATTGCACGGAACTAGCCTGTGGAACTAGCTTGTACCAACACCCTCTAGTGATGGAATTTCAAAACAAAAACACCTTTTACCAATGGCGTTGAAGTGGGAGGACCATATATATCTATAGACCATGGTATAAATCTTTCCCTTGTGTCTAAATTTTTTTCGATTTGAACGTATTTTTCCATAACACTTTTTTTTAGCCCACCAAATATTTTGGAATTTACAATTTGGCTCAACTAGGCAAAATTTTGGGAACCCCTGGTTTACTGCAATCTGATTAATGCTTTTTGTTTTTAAAAGATTTTTTCATTGTTTATAGTTTACTATAATCTGATTACTGCTTTTTGTTTTTAAAACTTTTTTTCTAATTTTAAGAATTTTTTTCATGAATGATTTATGAATACAAATCGATATTAGGAAATAAAAAAATGTCTATAATTAATGTAATACAATAGTAATAATATGTTACAAAATAAAATAATGCTATGTATATAGTTTTTATTCACTTTCTTGTTTCACCTATCCTCATTATTTACATGTTAAAATAACCTCGTTTGGTACCACTCGTTTAATGCTGTTTCATTTAGTGCTTTGTTTCTTTAGAATGTATTCCCCATGTTAAATTTGTTCGTGAACCGAGACGTTCGTAATCCGAGGTATCACTGTATATCTATAGACCATGATATTACTAACAAGTAAGATAATACAGTATTATATATCGAAACGGATATTTCAATTATGGAGAAAAACTAGTGATTGCCAGTTTAGTATCTAGGCGCATAATTTTCGTATATAAAGGTTGTCATTTGATCACGTTTTCTCTTCTGATGCAAATAGAACGCGAATAATTCAACAAAAACATTTTAGGACCAATGCAATTAAAAAATTAGCTTGATTTAAAAGTTATAAATCTATTTCTATTGTTAATAATTATTCCTGTGTAGCATCCAAAGTAAGAACTTACAGGTTAATAGTGTAAACTAACTTATCCTTGCAATTTGTAATAATGCCTTCCAAACCGAAATGGTGGAGCTGTTAGCCTGAGCCCTGATCTAAATACGAGCAGTTCAGATGAAGAAAATTTTTTATTCCGTATACTGTATAATGAAGACCATAACAGCCGTGTGGGAATAATGGATTCAATGCACTCGGTAAAAAATGAAGTCACGAAAATGCACAATTGTAATCCTTTGTCATAACTGACTAATTATTCAGCAGAGGACTAAAATGAAACTTCTTAGAATATATTATAAAATTTGAGTGCAAAAAAAAACTTGGACACAGTTTAAATTTTCATTGAAATCTTGTAGTGTTACAATCTACCCCACAGATCTACCACTCTGTTACAACGTGCCCCGGTAGCGAAGTGTTTTTTCTCTGGTTTAACGTCGCTTACCATCCTTTGGGTACTAAATGGTGGCCATTTCTAAACTCACACTCCTGATGGGGTTAGATATCAAATGAAGAATGGGATTCAACAAACCGGAACTGAACCCATATTCTCCAGTGTTGAAGCATAGCACTCTTCCACCGCGGCCTACCGGACGACTAACGGGATATTTTTCTGAACATTTGCAATCGTTAAGAAAAATATTTTTAAAAAATACTAATTTTAATCGAATCAAATTTGTGTTTAATTTATAAAGTATCTTTGGGAGAAAGTCAAACAATTACATCTGTTACACTTTCATTACCATTTTTTCTGAATTTCTTTTAATTTGCTCCACCTAATCAACATCTGGTAAAATAGTTTTTAGCTTTTACTTCAAACTGACCAAAATTATTAGATATATTTTGTAGATATTCATACAGTGATTTATAAAGCATGTCACACCTACTTAAAGCTACTTTGAGATTCTTGTAAAACTTTATTAGATTTTTTTCAAATATTTTTAAAACATAAATCCAAAATACCGGCATGAAAAAAAGTTCATCTGCTTCTGTTTTTTCTGAAATGTTGTGCTTCTCTTATACAGTAGTTTCTAAATTTTTTAATCACGTATCCCTCTATCAGTAAAAATATCACGCATTCCATATATCATGCATGTATTGACAAGGAAAAAAAATTCATATTCCTTAAAATTTCTGATGTGCCCTTAGAGCTATATACACCACACTTTGGTTACCACTGTTTAGTTTCCAATTCCATTATTATTATTATTATTATTATTATTATTAATATTACTACTACGACAGACTGAAGTGTTTTTTCTCTTCAAGCAACGCGAATATTTATGGCAGCTTGGTCGGTGTATTTTTTTGTCAGTAAATAATGATACGTCTCAATCTTTTTATTATTAAGTGGAGGAATTGATGCTTTACCATAGGCCACTCACATTAGTGGAGGGAAGACTGTTAATTATGGCCTTCAACAGCTCAGGCTTGGACCACCAAATATTTTCTCAAGGATAAGACTTAGATTTAATGTCAGGTCCTCTGGATGTTAAATCCATAGCGTTTGCAGATGGCCTGATCACACAACAAAATCGGATTAAATTAAAATATCTGTTAAATTTCGGGCCGCCATATTGCATTCACCATTTTGAATTAAAAAAAACTATCATCAGATTCTTATTCTGTATCCTTAAAAGACCCCATATATTGATTTTCATCAAAATAGTACTAATATTAAAAAAACCGTCGAATTTAAGGGCTGTTACTTTTATTGACGTCGGCTGGATGGCCGCGTGGTAAACCTGTGGCTTACCACCTAGGAGGATCCGGATCCCACACACCGTTTTTCAAGAGGGATCCGGGCCTGGGTCGTTGAATCCCATCCTTCAACCTTCGGGTTAATCCCATCATGGGTGTTTGCCAGCCTGTGATGGGCTCTACAAGTGGCCGCCGCCAGATAAAGTATATTCCTTGTAGGATATGGCGGCTTAATTACACTAACCTAATCTAACTTTTATTGACTTCTTTTGAATAGGCAATAGTTTTTTCAACCAATAAAGTAATACTTTTCTCCACATAAAACACGTCAGTGATCGAAAAATAACGATTTTTTTTAGTTTGTAAAAGCCTAGAAAATTTAGCTTATCTCTTCTACCATTCGGAACGGAATTTTGTTTTCTGAATTTTGCGAATCATTTGTGGTCCCTCTGTAATAGAGATGGCGAACATTTTTAAAGGTAAGTGTCAAAATTGACGTAAGTTTGTGCAAAAACCACTCCACGTGCCGGTCCGAATAATAATTTAATTAAACTCTATATCAGTTCAAAGTATTGCATGTCCAAAAAATTTGCCAGCGTGCCACGCATGCTATAGGTTCGCCATTCCTGGTCTATAACATCTTCAAATATCAGCTTTTTAGATCCTTAGAGAAGTACACAAATTCGAAAAAATCCGGGACGCGGATTTTTCGGGGTACTTGGGCCCGGCCCGGTGATCCTATCCGGTCCCCTTCCACGGGTGTGGGTGCAGCCCGTTGTTGGAACTGGCCCCGTCCCCTTAATAATCTCCATGATTGGAAAGGGGGCGTAAAATAAAAACAAAAAAGCTTTATTGTATAAGCTATATTACTATTTTTGTTAAGCTTACGTTTATATATAATAGTTTTTCCTTTCAATTACGCAATTTTCATTAGATTGACATAATTGAAAAAATATTTTGGAATCTCCGTAATTTTATCTTATAGACGTATTCAAAAATTATAAGACAAAATTTATGAAGCAGGAAAAAATATATATGAAAAATAATGATATTAATTAAAAAAATTATCAACCGCAAATTTGAGGCCTCTAAAGTCCGAGTTCCTATCCTGCAGCCTAATAAGCTTATGAATAAATTCGGCACTGATTGATGTAATAAAAGGTGTTCATATACTTGAGCCAATAATTCTAATATTCCAGTTCATAAAATGTTGGCATGTTATGCTGCATTTTTAATTTACGAATAGTATGCACAATCTGAATCTTTATTCTCATATAAAGAATAGTAATATAACAATCTTAAACACTTTCACATATTATATAAATTAAATGTTAGGATACAACGTTAATCACGCTTTTAATAATTGAATGGCGCGAGAAGCACGAAAACAAAGTTTTCGCGTTTTCTAGCAATCGACATCAAAAGTTGGCGCTCGGTATCACGTGACACGACATAAATTGCTATAACATGCATAATTACGCGGTAGTAATGTTAGAAATATACGGAACGAGTTACTATAAATTTTAACAAATTTTAAGAGGCCCGCTTCTCTCGTCATACATCAAATATTCAATATTCCATTTTGACACGTGTTGGTCATGACCATTTAATAATTGAGTGTATAAAATCGGATTACTGACATAATGATTCAGTTTGAAAACTGATTACAGTATTCAATTTTCGCGTACTTTTATTAATGTAAAAAAGCATGTGATTAATCAATCATTTCAATTAATGAATTCGAAAAATTCATGTTGGCATCTAGATACGTTCACTGCCAGATTCGGTATCAAAGTGTTCGTTGAAATATTTAACGCCAGTTGAGAGGCACAGCCAGAGACCTTTTATCTTGGAAATCAATTTAACTACTATCTATATTAATTTTTCTTATAATTCAATTTATATTCAAAATAATTAAATGTTTCATCGAAACAAAAAGTTGCATCGTTTAACGTGAATGATCATAGAAATATATTATCCAATCACCTTTATTCGTGCGTGTTGGGAGCGAAAAGATAATGGAAGAATTATCGTTTCGTGTAACCAATGTTTAAGCTACTGTATTTTATTTTTCACAAAAAAATTTTTTCAATTTAAAATCAATAATTTCATCAGATAACTTGTCTTTTCAAATTTGGTTTTCTATAAAGCGTATTTTATTATTAGGATTAAGTGATTAGGGGTGCAAATTTTTCCTTTATCCCCGAAGCGCGTAATACCTTCTCTACGCCTCTGTTGCCACGAAAATCTACACACAAAGGAATGACGACATAGACAAAACTGACTTTATTGTACCAGTGGCGCGGTGTTCCCCTTTTTTCAATAGAAAGGGATCATCCGCTTTTCAGTTCACTCTTACACAGTACATAAAAAAAAGTGGCTCGGGGCCAAAAGTAGGATACTAAGTTTAGCAAGGGAAAGAACCAACTAAGTACAGTACTTTTTTTAAACTTCCATCGCAAAATAAATAGAAAAACGCGACTTTAAATAGCGTAAAAATGAAATAAATGCGTTTTACTATTTATCAATGGTAATCCCGGATTAAAAAAAGAGGAGCGACTGGCCACATCCTATACGGGCCCACCGCGGCCCCACGAGGAAAACGCCTTCCCATCCCGGGCACGATTACCCAAGCCGGGTCGAGTGCCGAACGGAAGCGGCCCGGCTGGGGCCTTTCTGGACGGATGGGGCGACGCCAACCATCGGGCCGGCGGTACAAAATGTAGTAGACGACCGCCCGGTCTTGACGTCGCTGCCGCTGCTCGGGAAGAAACTGGTCAACGATTTTCCCGTCACAAGCCAGCGTGCCGGCAGCCGGGCGCGAATGTTCTAGGCGTCGTCTTCCTCCTCCTCTTCGTCCTCGGCCGCATCGTCATCGTTTTCATCCTCTTCGTCCTCATCGTCGTATTCATCTCCATCCGGTACGGCCTCGTCGTCGTCGTCATCTACTGGATACTTCTCTTCCGATTCTCCATTTTCTCGGTCATTATCTATACAGAGTGCATCCAAAAAATACTTTACTATAAGGAAAGGCGCCAATCCACCGCCCACATTTTCGCGTCCACTCACCTCGACCGTCGGTCTGAAAGAATGAAAGAAAGGTTAATATCCACTCACAGTAACTATCCTACGGCTCTAATTAGGAACTCACCTTGAGAACTTTCTGTTTGACTCGGTCGACGTTGTTCACCTGAAACGAAAGCAGACGTTCTTTAATCCAGCGCGAGAGGGTAAACGGCCGTTGTCATAGAAACCGGGCGGCGCAAAGAGAAGCGCCCGGCGTCTCCTACAGCGGCCCACTTTTTCCCATCGAATCTAGACAGACGATATAGACGGGAGTACCCCGTTCGTAAGTCAGCTAGGTAAGAAATGGCCGCTGCTACCAACATTACGGTTTATGGACAAAAACATCTTTTTAATTTTAGCAAAACAAAAAAAAGTGCGGTATCTCTGTAATAGAGAAAGGTTACCACCACCGGGACGAAAGAAAGACTCTGTTAGGCTTACCTCTGAGGAAGATCTCTTGCGAGCGACATCAGTCTGGACATCTCCGGTTATCCCGTCTTTATCGGATGGTTCTTTCTCTACCTGCACTCCGCTCTTCTGATCGGCGGAACTCATCTTGGCGGTCGATTCTGGCCGGCGAAAACGATGGCTTCTTTCTTTGTTCGCGATCCGGCTAACGACCGACGCGTGTCTGGACGTTACCCCGATGGCGCGCGACGCCCTCTGTATCGTTCCTTCCACCCTCGGCCCAGTACTAATACTATTGGATATCTGGGTAGAAATAATTCACCCTCGTCACTTCTTTTTATTGCTTCGTAATGTTTTCGATATATTTCTCTTCTGTTACTAGAGGCGCCGCCGTCGCTTCCGACATTTTAAACAATTACTAGTGCCGGCAAGATTCCGTTTCCGCCAGAAATGCTAATTATTTCAGAGGGCGTAGAGACCACGAAATTGTAGTAGAGTCTGAATGAAATCAGTCTGCTACGAAACTTTAATTAAATCTATAATATGTACACGAAATGAAAGGATTTATTTCCAGTTTGTTGTAATTATAAATATGCATAAATCGATAAGAGTTTCAAATTCAGTTTCCATTTGAACATATTTTATTCCTAAAAAGTGGAATGGACATAACATATTATTATTATTTTATATATATTTCTTTAATTAGTAAAGAGAAATTGGAAGCGAAAAAAATCTTTACTGTATTATCGTACGTTCCTAGTTAAAAAATTCGTTCCTAGATGGCGTCAAAGGCACCATTTTCTCGCTAATACTTTTTATACCTAATGTCGCGTTGGGTATCGTAAATGAGCGCAATGTTCTTCAGTTGGATACTAAACCATTCGATTATACCGATCTAAATTGTTTTTTTTTTCCTTTTGTTTAATGCTGCGGATGCATCGTCCACTATACTTTTATCATTTTTTCTTCCCGTCGGTGATAGAACTATAATAAAAAAAAATTAGCACACCGTAAGGCGTTATTATCCATTTTACTTAAGTTAAAAATAATATAAAAGTTACAAAACAGAAATGAACGGCTGGAAAATGTACAAATATGAGTCACGTGACGAACATGCGTTACAACAACTGTCGTAGTCCTACTCTCCTATCGGACTAGCTACCGAGTTTGACAAAGATTTTGAACGATTCTCGACGATAATACATTCTGGCCGGTTGGGATCGACGGTTATCTACGGACAGACGACATGTACGTTTCTTCGTTAACTGCCGATCGAAGGTCCAAGACGGGAAAACATGGAAGACGCACAATCAGAAGTGGAAAGGTGAAGATGGGAGCGACGCCGCTCTTCACTCTTCGTCGTCGTAATCGTCACCTGTAAATACAAAAGGACTTTTACAGCGCCTACCTACCTGGACCGCTGGCTGATAGTATGGCGGTCACCTACCTGACTGTCCTTTTTTTCCCTGACATTGTTTGGTGACGGTCTTGGTTGGTTCGCATTCGGCTGGTTGGCCTCCTAACAAGCGCACGACTTTGGTTTTCTGGCCGGTCACCTGATCGCACGGACTCCATTCGGCCCGGCGCTCGTAGCGGCAGGCTAACAGATGGAAAAAATCAAATCAACGGATATACAACAATCAGATCCATCCGTTTCTGTCCTTACCTTTCTTGCACTTTTTGGTGACTGTTCGCTCCGCTTCGCAGCCAGGGTCGCTGCCTTCCTTCAACGCGTCGGTTCGACTCCGAGTCTTGGCTACGGGATCGCATTCGCTCCATTCGCCGTTCTCGTATCTGCAAACTAAGGAAAAGACCTTTCATGATCTATCCCATTTTATTTTCAGGTGGCCGGTCACCTGATCGCACGGACTCCATTCGGCCCGGCGCTCGTAGCGGCAGGCTAACGGATGGAAAAATTCAAATCAACGGATATACAACAATCAGATCCATCCGTTTCTATCCTTACCTTTCTTGCACTTTTTGGTGACTGTTCGCTCCGCTTCGCAGCCAGGGTCGCTGCCTTCCTTCAACGCGTCGGTTCGACTCCGAGTCTTGGCTACGGGATCGCATTCGCTCCATTCGCCGTTCTCGTATCTGCAAACTAAGGAAAAGACCTTTCATGATCTATTCCATTTAATTTCAGAATAACGGAACGCGCTTACCTTTTTTACATTTGCGTCGGATGATTTTGGACTTTTCACAGTTGGCTTCCCCCTTTTTCAGCGAAAGAGTGCGCTCTTGTGTGTTGGTGGTAGGGTTGCATTCTTCCCAGGGTCCCTTTCTGTACCTGCACTCGCCTGCCGAAAGGGAAAGTGGGTGACTGGGACAAAGGAGCGGCCCGCGTTAATTAAGAGTACTAGTAACGGGCGGATATTCCCAGCATGGACTCCGTCGGAACTCTTCCGACACCCGAAAGTGCCAAAAGATCCGACCGGTCGATGACTCCCCGTCGGAACTCTTCCGACACCCGAAAGTGCCAAAAGATCCGACCGGTCAATTTTTAATTTTTTTTTTTTTTTTATCGCGCTGCGGGGAATATCCGGCCCGGACGGAAAGGACAGGCACCTCTGTTCCTTCCTCCTTTGGCTCCTCTGGTCACTCGGTACACCACTTCGTCTTCGGACTCACCGAGTTGATAGGCTCCCACTGCGACGACGGCGATCAATACAAACACCAAAACTCCCTGCATGGTTCCCACTGAAAAGAATCGATTTTGTTAGTCCCGATCGATAATCGGTAGTTAGGCAGTGGGCCGACGACAACGATAATGCGGTCGTCTTCGGACCGCGGTCTGCACTTAACCATTCCAAAATCTCTCCGCATTCTATAAAAAAAAAATTAGAGGTGGCGAAAAGAGACGAACCGCGTCGTCGGCGCGGCTCCAGTAAAGATTTAGAGAGAGGGATGGGTTACAATTGATTATAAAAGAAAAAATGCGTTTATATTTACCTGACGCTGAGGCAAAAGTAGTAGTCGGACGCCGTGTGGCTGGTGAAGGCCCCGAGCTAGACACAGCCGCTCGCTTTCTCAACCTCTATCTACCGCAGCGTCTGACGTCACACCTTACGGATATCGGTCTGGACCAATAGGCGTTGGCCATCCAAACCGGTTGAAGCTGGCCCGGAGAAAGAGGAATGTCGGTCGACTAGGGAACCGTCCGCTAATCGATCCCGCAAAAATTTTGGTCGAGGGAACGACCGCCTCCGGCTATGCTGACGGGACTCGTCGTTGGGCCCATACCAATAGTAGCGCCTAATTAAGATTGGGTGTCCAACGGGGGAAGGACTAAACGCGCCACGCCCACGGGTGGCGCTTCCATATCGAAAATTCTTCGGAAGGACGGAATTTCTGTCGAATATTCATTCCGCGCTAGTATTTACCACTGATAGACTGGAAACGGACGAAATAGGCGCATTCCGCCACTCGGCCTCGGCTATTCTTTTTGATTACTAAAAAGAAAAAAAACGCGTGGTGTAATAATTAAAGTCCGACGAACCGGATTTTGTGTTTTGTCCAGATGGATCAGGAAAACTCCTCCCTTCACTCCATTAATTGTTACAGAGACCACCCTCCTACCGAATATCCGTTTTTAATTCCTGATCAAAATGCATTGCGGTAAATTTAAATTGTCGGAAGACGAAATACTGCATATCACATTTTCTAAATCAATTCAAAATATTTTATCTATATAGAAATTGTTACCTAATTTAGTCTAGATTCTACCTAGGTCAGATCTCTTCCAACTGTTTTATAGATGGAATAAAATGGCCCAATTTTCTTATTAAACCATTGAAAAATAATAACATTCCACTGAGGATATTAAAATCTCATCACCATCATCTTCGATGCTGTCGAGAGATAAACACGAATAGTTTGATCCATTCTTGTACTCTATTATTATGTAGCATCACAAGTTTTAATTTAAATATTCTTCGTATGTCTTTCTAGTATGAAGACTCTACTCATCAGAGTTACAGTATTTATTGGAATTGGATAAAAACAGCTCTCGTACAATGTTAAAAATATTATTATGCGACTTCGCATGATAGAGCGAAATAATTGAAATATACACTGACTTGTGAGCCTCTCAGAAGCCAAACTGATTGAGAAATTTACAAAAAATGGAGTTAATCAGTTTGGCTTCTGAGCTTTATAACGATAATTTATTACTACTTTTTTTAAGAAAGATGGCGAGAGCCTTCAAATTGCAAATCTAATCAAAACATTGAATATATAAAAGACAGGATATTTGCTATAACATAAAGCGACTACTTGATTGATGGTTTTAAAAATATAAAGTATTTGCTTTAACAGTATCTTCTTTTAAGTTGTAATTAAATATTCTAATATCTTAGCTTAATTTTTTATATTAAATAATAATTTATTTTTAGAAGGAAACCGCTTCTCTTAAAGCAGTATCTGCCAAACTTTTTTACTTCACGGCACACTGAAGAGGGAAGTTGCTTCGCGGTTGTTATACCGCGAATAAAAATAAAAATCCGAAAAATTTATTTTATTAATATGTTCTCTTAAAGCAGTATCTGCCAAACTTTTTTACTTCACGGCACACTGAAGAGGGAAGTTGTTTCGCGGTATAACAAATAAAAATCCGAAAAATTTATTTTATTAATATTAATCAAAATATTAATATTTTATCGAAATTAATAAATAGGTAATATAAATAATAATTTTATTAATGAGAAGGATTCGATTGATTTTGAGAAATAATTATATCAAGACATGGCTCTAAATTAAATATACATATACGTAACTCCTCATTTACCATCAGTAATCGTTCCCATTTTTTTTTTTTTTTTTTTTTTTTTTTTTTTTTTTTTTTTTTTTTTTTTTTTTTTTTTGTCTTTTTTTTTTTTTTTTTTTTTTGTTTCATTTCCATGAGAACTGAGAAACCTAATTCGCAAAGATACCACGATCAAACGGCAACAAGAATTGAATGGCTGTAGTAGCTAATCGAAGATATTGACTCAAAGCGAAATCCAAAATGCTGACAATTCTAATTCAGAATGTGAAGCTTTGTGCATAGGATCATTTCTCAAGTCTTAAATTTTCTTCTTCTGTTACTGTCAGATTTGTGTCGTGGTATTTTGCGATTATTATTATCATGTAAATTCATAGATGGACTGAATTTTATGACCGAGAAACGTCCTATATTAAACATTTTTAAAGGCTAGCACATCAATAGATATATTGTTTTATTTCTGATCCGAACGAACCGAAATTCTTAGAAACATGAGGAAAACATCTAATATACAGTATATTGTACAAATGCACAATATAATACAAAAATAACTAGATGAATCCATGATCAACGATTAACCAATAAATCTAAATGATGATTTAATGAAATATTCTCGAAATAAACTATAATTTGAATGGTTATTGGTTGCTCTTATACCAAACTTTATCGAAATCACTTGAGAAATTCGATCTATATAGAAGAGTTCAAAGTTAACTCTTTCTACGAACCGCATCGTTCTTGATTTCGCTTTTCTCCACTTTGGCTCTAATTTGTCTGAAAATTTTCAGTTAAATACAACGATTTTAATATTGTTGGTTAAAAAGCATACGAAGCATATATCTTTCAATTTTTTCTTTTAAATCAATTGAGCAAAATGATTTTTAGAAGTGTTTACGGGAAAAGAATCTTCTCTTCTACCACTATGTTTTGACCGGATTGGGTCGAAATTTTTTGATGAATAAATGAGTTAAAAATTTACCAAAATTCCAAATTTGGTCGAAAAAGTTGAACAAATAAGACTTTTTAGAATATCTCCCCTAATCTCCTTAATTTGATCCGTTTATTCCGAAATTTCTGGAAGATCTTAAAGTAATTTTAGAAACAATAAATTTCATCGAAATCAACTGAACGATGCAATCTATAGATATGTTTGCGAAGAAGAAGAATAATGGTTTTTTTTTGTCGGTTTTTGTTAATAATAAAATAAACTGCAAATAATAGCATATTAAATGAGAATACTAAATAACCAACGAAAAGAAAATAAATCTTCTAAGCAAGTAGAGAAAGAAAATTTAATTATTTCGCCTATTCATTTTTTTTATATTGTATACATGTTACAAAAATTATCCACCTATCATGCTCTATATTTTATAAGCTGCAGCTTATTGATGTATAATGCAATTTTAATGCTAAATCCAAGAAATTGTGTAAAAAATTATTTAATTCATGTTTAGAAGAAAAGTTTAATAAATAAAATTCACCTATAGCAACAAATCGTATACTTTGTGATGCTTCCGAGCATATCTTTGTGTGCTACCAACCTGATTATCCAAAAAATACTTTTTGACTATAACATGTGATCTTTTATTACGAAGCTTAATTTGACCAATGGGTATTTTTAATTTGACCTGTTAACAAAAAAAAATAATTCATTATATTTTCATTTCACTTATGCATTTAGTAAGCTCTCAAGAATTTAACTTATTTTTCATTTTCTATCCTCACAACGAGCTGTTTGGAGAAATCAATAAATATTATTAATCAATTCGGGTTTTCCAGCTGAATGACACCACTGTTTATACTCGAATCTCACGAATTGCCTGATGATGGTTCATATAATCTTAATCAAGGTTTGATTTAGCTTGATTGATTAATTATGCCGCCGAATCACACAATTGATCATTTGACGGCTGTCACTTCAGAGCTGTTGACCAGATGGTCGTGTGGTAAAGCATTCACTTACTAATTGGGAGGATTCTGGATCCCACATCTATAATTTTTCAGGAGGGTCCGAGACCGGCTCATTGAGCCTCTCCTTCCACTTTCCAGTTGCAATTGACTCCCATCATTGGTGTGGACTAATCCATGACGGACTGTAAAAGTGAGCACCATCAAACGTAACCCTGATGTAATTTGGCGGCATAATTCAAATCAACCAACCACTTCAGATTCTATTACGGGCTAATTAATTCCCTGATTAAAATTAAAAATGTTAATATAGAGAAATGAACTAAAACTGAATTTACAATGATAACGCCATTTTAATTAATGCTCTCGCATTAACTATCGATTCAGACTACATTCAAGCCTGCCGATATTAAAAATAATCAGATATAGTATAAAGTTGATCGCAGATGATTTTCGCCGCAACTCTAGTCTGCGGACAGAACGGAACTAGATTCTAGTAAACTGATATCCATGGACAATATGCGAAACATTTCTCTAGCTAACAATTTGACTTTTTTTGGTAGCAAATGCTATCATTTTCCATTCAGGTAAAGTTTTAGGTAGCAAATGCTATCATTTTCCATTCAGGTAAAGTTTTAAATGGCGGAGGGTCAGCCAGATTGTGGAGAATGGGAATCGATGGGCTGGGCCCAGACTCCATGATAAATATTTCCAAGGGCTCCGCCCAATAATAGAACCCGGACGTCGGCCGGATTGGCCGCATGGAAATTCACTCTGGAGGACCCGGGTTCGAGTCTCGGGTCCCACCCCTTGAAAAACCGCGTTAAACGGGTTTTTACTAACCCAAAAGAGGGATCGGCCGGATTGGCCGCGTGGAAACGCTTCGGCTTTCCACTTTGGAGGACGGGCCGGATTGGCCGTGTGGAAACACTTCGGCTTTCCACTCTGGAGGACCTCCGGATTGGCCGCGTGGAAACGCTTCGGCTTTACACTCTGGAGGACCCAGTGGATTGGCTACGTGGAAACGCTTCGGCTTTCCACTCTGGAGGACCCGGGTTCGAATCTCGGGTCCCACTCCTTGAAAATATTTATCATGGGGTCCGGGCCCAGCCCGTCGATCCCCTGGCCGGATTGGCCGCGTAGAAACGCTTCAGCTTTCCACTCTGGAGGACCCGGGTCCCACCCCTTGAAAATATTTATCATGGGGTCCGGGCCCGGTCCAGCCTATCTAGTTGATCCTATTCTCACGCGGATTCCGCGTGAGGACTCAAAACGTTTCGGCTTTCCACTCTGGAGGACCCGGGTTCGAGTCTCGGGTCCATATCCCAAGGTTGAGTCGGCCGGATTGGCCGCGTGGAAACGCTTCGGCTTTCCACTCTGAGGACCCGGGTTCGAGTCTCGGGTCCCACCCCTTGAAAATATTTATCGTGGGTCGTCGGCCGGATTGGCCGCGTGGAAACGCTTCGGCTTTCCACTCTGGAGTGGTCGGCCGGATTCCGCGTGGAAACGCTTCGGCTTTCCACTTTGGAGGATTACCGGATTGACCACGTGGAAACGCTTCAGCTTTCCACTCTGGAGGATGGCCGGATTGGCCGTGTGGAAACACTTCGGCTTTCCACTCTGGAGGACCTCCGGATTGGCCGCGTGGAAACGCCATATCCCAAGGTTGAGTCGGCCGGATTGGCCGCGTGGAAACGCTTCGGCTTTCCACTCTGAGGACCCGGGTTCGAGTCTCGGGTCCCACCCCTTGAAAATATTTATCCTGAGGGTCCGGGCCCGGCCCGTCGATCCCCGTCCTCCACAATCCGGCTGATCCGGGCCCGGCCCGTCGATCCCCGTCCTCCACAATCCGGCTGACTTCCGGGCCCGGCCCGTCGATCCCCGTCCTCCACAATCCGGCTGATCCCTGTTCGAGTCTCGGGTCCCACCCCTTGAAAATATTTATCATGGGGTGCATTCGAGTCCCGGGTCCCACCTCTTGAAAATATTTATCATGAGGTCCATGTTCGAATCTCGGGTCCCACCCCTTGAAAATATTTATCATGGGATCTGGGTGGCCCGTCGATCCCCGTCCTCCACAATCCGGCTGACCCCTCCGCAGAGGTAAGCAGCTTGTGGAAGGGCTTGTTTCGCCCCGCCACTTAGTACTCTTACTGAATGGAAAGTAGCGTCATCTGTTGACAAAAAAAAGTAGAACCCGTATGTATGAGTGGAACCCGGATGTATGAGTGGATGTATGCGTCCCGCCACTTAGTACTCTTACTGAATGGAAAGTAGCGTCATCTGTTGACAAAAAAAAATAGAACCCGGATGTATGAGTGGAAAGCCGAAATATTTCCTTGCAGCCAATCCAGTTAACCAAACTATTGGCAATATCGATAACATCTGCGGAAATGATCGAAAATTAAGGATTAAACTAGAAAAATTCTCTTTTTAAGTAAAGTTGTTATTAGGTTTAAATAATTTTAATTATTAATAATAATAAAATATGAACTGCTCTTTAATTGAATTGGAATAGCCCATTGAGCTATATATCACGCCATCTATTGAAAGATTTTTTTGGGAGACATTAAAATTATAAACATTTCGACCTTTCTTTGAAATTTTGACCCAAATCTTATTAATACAGCAACTAAGGCTAGGAATATCTATTTATTCTATAAAGCATATATTATATATACTTTCCTCTGTGATTTAACGCCACTTTCCATCAATCATACATATACTGCGTAATCATATTTTATTTAAGAAATGCATCATTTAATCAGAACAGAAAAAATAAGATAAAATTGTTAATATTTAATTTATTGCATTCAACAGTCGACAATTCAAGTAATTTTAAGTTTGAAGAGTGTTGATTCAAATAATTTAATCGTATCTTGTATCATGGCAGTTTCATTTTTCAAAATGTACAGTAATGGAATTGAATTCCAATTCGTTTTCTACACAATATTTTCAGAAAAAATTCGCAGACAAAATCAATTATTAATAAAGATTGTAATTCATAATTACTTCAATAACTGCATAGGGATATAATCATTTTCTTATAAATCTGCCAAATTTATGTTTATTCACTGAAAATATTTTAAACTATATTAAATAATATCATAACAGAGCATTTTTATATTAAAATTCTCAGAATTGTAATAAAAAATTGAAATAAATTAAACTAGCCACAGTTATTTGTCACCAGAGGTAATTGGTTACTGGCGAATTCTCAACCGTTGAATCTTCCAAATGTTAACAAAAATGGAAAGTAAAGCTGTTGAAGAAGAAAATATTTTAATGTTTCTATAAATTATTTTCCAGTTAAGTATGAATTATAAAAATTCGTAATTACGAATGAAATTTCAAACATGGAGATAAGAAAACAAAACATTTATTCACTCATGCCAGTAAATGTAATTCAATAATTCGTATTTATGCGAATGCAAATTGATTCTATTTATTCACTCTTAACATTGATAGCAATGTTAGCAGCCGGTTCAGCTACCAGGCCCTCAAAAAGCCTTATGAAGCTAAGGCGGTGTACAGTGCTGATAAATTTTTGATATTGGGAATTTCTTATGAAATTCCTAATAATCAACTCTTAACATTGATAGCAATGTTAGCAGCCGGTTCAGCTACCAGGCCCTCAAAAAGCCTTGTGAAGCTGAGGCGGTGTACAGTGCTGATAAATTTTTGATATTTGGAATTTCTTATGAAATTCCTAATAATCGTCAATCCAAAGATAGACTGTTACATTTATCCGTATTTGTCACAGTGATGATTACTATATCTTCCAAATTCGTTGTTATGTTGATCGGTTTGGCTAATTCTTCTTTTCAGTTATTCCGTCTCTCCTCTATTATACGAATATATTTATTCCATTTTCTATTTTTCATTCCATTTATTGCATGAATTGAGAAATCGTTCTTTTTAAACGAAGTATTGCTAGAATTAAAAAAAAAATAAATGTTACCATTTACGGAATTTTGAAACTTACCTGGAAATATCATTAACAATGAATTCTAAAAACAATATAAATAATTTTTTTGTTTTCAAACAATTTTTTATATAGCATTATTTCAATGATACTTGCAAAACATTGTTGAAATTATAAATATTTTGGGCATTTTTCGGTTAAAAATTGGCGCCAGTCGTTAGTCGAGTTCGAGAAAGTAACTAATTAGCATATACCTCCCGTATATAATTATTCCAATCGACAGTTGTACCATTCGTTTATAATTGCAGTTGACAGTAAAATAAACGGGTGTGTTCCAAACTTCAACAGACTAATCAATGATGAATAAAAAATCTCAGCAGTTCCAAAATTCAATAAGCCAATCAGTGTTGAACTCATCAGACGCTCAACACAGTCATCGCAGTCTATAGGTGCTGTGCGTGCTGACACTGTTTATCTAACATGGCGGTAGTAGTAGTTCATACTAGATGATAAGATTTTAAAAGTTAGTGTGTGTAACAAAACATTATCATCGTCGTTGTTTATTGGCAAATAAATGTTAATGCTTTTTAATGTCGCTAATGAAGTTATAACATTCATTATTGTCTTCCTCAGTATGTTAGCCGCCACCTTATCTCCACATTCAGCAATTCGTTCCAGAAATAACTTGAATTATTTCTGAGTAATCATTGATGACTTGCTGTTGAGATTTGGAACGCATCCAACAAGTTATCACATTTGGCGCACAATTACGTCTGACGCCCATTAACCGAAAAGTACCATATTTTGAAATTAAGTAAATTTTTTAATCGCATGCAATGGAAACATCTATTTTTTTTCCTATAAGTTTTAAAAGAAACCAGATGATCAGTATTATTAGTAAATATCAAAAAAAATTTTTTTTTAGATTTTAGACTTCAATAACGATTTACTAATTAAATTCAGAACATGATATAATGTATAAATTTAGTTTGTAAATATCTAATTTTTTGACGAAATCTCACTTAGTTTAAATTATTTAAAAATAAATAGAATGGAATCTTAAAGAGCGGAAAAGCTTAGAAACCGATAATTACGTATTAAATTGGGATGACGACTCTCTGATGATCTCCAGATATATTTCGTTTGAAACCTGAAAAATCTAGGATTAATTTTGTATCGGTTATCTTCAGATATTTCTTTTCTATGTGGTTTATGCAGCTTTCCACTCGATTAGTAGTAAGCGGTGGGGGCATTACAGTGCTTACCATAGACCACCTACAATTTTGACGAGGCTGGCCATCAGTTGAAAGATGAAGTTCAACTTTATCTTCATATTATTGTTGGTCTGATTGAGCGTGAAAATTTTTTAAGATTTCTTTCAGAGAATTCGGGTCCCACCCCTTGGAAAATTTATATACGTCCCGGCTCTGCATCCTCTACAGTCTGCTGAGCCTTGCCCCATTACTTCCCAATCTATTGATGAAAATATCACTTTTTTTTTTTCTAAAGGATCATATAAATTTCAATTTTAAAAATCTTTTTCAAGGGATTATTTTGAATAAATCATGAATCTTTTCAAATGAAAATCTTATACCAAATTATTCATTTCATCACACTATTGATAGAATGAAACGTTCCTTTTAAGCCTATTGTACATTCGCAATTTTAAATCATGCAACTGTTTGGTTGCTGGAGCAAATTCATTATGGAATACGAAAATCTGCATTTTAATGCAGCACGATTAAAAAATGCCATAGACTAATGCAATAGGTTAGGTTTTATGTTGTCGAGTCATAATGGGATACTTTTTAGCAGTGACCACAATTTAGGGCACCCGTAGGCTGGCTATCCCCCGTGATAGGGTCAACGGTAAGGTTGAAGAAAGGATTCAATGGGCAAGCCAAAACATCTGAAAAACTGATCCTTTGAGGTGTAAACAACTGCTTTATCACGCGGCTGACAGATACAGGTATTTATATTGCATATACAGATGAGTAGATTAACAGAACTTTTTGTTCAGCTACATAGCAGTGCCTTTTTTCTATTAGACATTTAGCTCTGTTCTACTTTTCTGCCAGTTGACATACAGTCGATGCTTGTTATAGTCTATATCCATGGTTATACTTTACAAAATATGAATATCAACTATTAATTTATAGTTTTAATAAGTTTAATTTTTTGAAAAAATTGTATTATAAAAGTTTTTTTTAGTTGGGCTATGAATTTTAGTTTATCTTCCGCCGGAAAATGCTTGTTCATTAACCATTAAAATATGTTTTAAAAAATCAAGATTTTTATTGACGCCCTCATGAATTTTATAAATATCGCTGATTTAGATCTTATATATTTTTCATTATCTACATTTTAATTCTTGCTTATGATCTTAATTTTAACGATAATAGCACTAATAAAGTTGATATAGAAAGTTTTTTTTTTAATAATATTCATCTATGGGATAACCTATCTGAAAAATTCGCAAAAATTGAACTATCGAAAATACTCATTATTTTACGTTTTCCATTATTATGAAAGGGCAGTGTTAGTAATGATTTTCAAAGCAGTAGTTATGAGTGTAAATGGGAAATTATTTCTCATATTCGGTGCACAATTTTTAGTTGTGAGCACAGATAAAACTGAAAAGTGCCATACACCAATTGAAGGGTTTGGTGCTAGAACCAGTTAAGTCACAAAAAAGCACATTTCGAGAATAAGAATATGTATTTGGACTTACCCGATTTTTGCATCAAATATATGAAATTTGTCATACGACTTGTAAAAGAGGACGTAAATAACATGACAACAAAATATAAACCAAAATTGAATCATAAGTTATCACTGTGTTTTTTTGTATGATTCATACAATTAACTCATTTTCAACCAAAAGTGGACTTAACTGGTTTTTGCACCAAACCCTTCAATTGTTCATGGAAAACAGTTGCATCACAAAAAACTTGAATATATATGATAAGCCTTACTATTATAACAATATAGCAATCGTTGAAAGCTTCTAATGATAGGTATAGATTTGACTTTTTTTTTATTAATTAAAAGTGAAGCCTTTAAAAATTACCTTATCAGGCGTGTCAAACTCATTTTAATTCAAGGGCCATTTAATGAGCCTGTAAGATTGCCGCGGGCCACATCATATTTAAATTACATTTTAGAGTAAGGATTCAGAAATATAGATAGGATAATTAAAAACATTGTGTAATCAAATGAAGATATTGCAAAAATATATAATTACTACATAATTGTTTTTAATTATATATGTTTTTTTAATTTAATTCCTCGCTATTAATTTAATTTTCTATTAAGGATTAAAAGTCACATTTTCTGTACAAAAACAAAAGCTTTCATGAATATTTGAATTCATAAAATTTTAATAACTACTTACATTTTTTAAAATAAATTAATAACACAACAAGTAAATATTTAACAAGCCCCTTAGCACGTCCTTCTAAGACGGATTGTTTGGAAGGACTTGATTGTATTTGGCTATCCATAACACAACAAGTAAATATTTAACAAGCCCCTTAGCACGTCCTTCTAAGACGGATTGTTTAGAAGGACTTGATTGTATTTGGCTATCCAAAAAAAATACAGATTCTCATTTATGACTTTTTGATTTTGGTAAGAAATTTTGCAAAGAAACCATGTAGTTCTTGCAGGAAAATATTTAGTTTATGCCACCAGTTCGAAAGCCATCTGTACGTATATGTTCGATAAGGCCAATCGAAAAAATTTGTACAACAAATTTCATTAAAATCAAACTAGTGCATCATAGTATATGACATAATAGGAAGTAATTCTCGCTTCATAGCTATCTCATAACATATTGCTCTCATTTTCATTTTAGTTGAGTGTTGGGGGCCACAAAAAATCACTTCGAGGGCCGCCAGTTTGACACCCCTGCCTTATATAATTTCATTCCACATTAAAAATTATATATAAATAATGCCAATTAATGTATCTGTGCGCGCATGCATCATTTTTAAAATAAAATCAGTATTTTTTTTATTAACTTATAATGGTACTCTTTTTGATTCACTGCTACCTTTACAAGTAATTTTCATAATTCACTAAATTATTTAAACAATAAAAATTTACCTATGATGGATGTTAGAGGATTAAATAACAATTTCTGATTAAAATTTTTTCTTTTACTTCAAATCAATTTAATTGAAACTTTTTCTTCTAATGACGGAATATCTTGACTGCTTGTTGAAATTACCCTTGTAACTGAAGATTTAAGAATTTTAAATGTGTAAAAAATGAAATAGGACAAAATTATACTTATGAATACAGTATTCTTTAATAAAGTACGACAAAACTGCTACATATAGTCTAGCAGCTGGACGAAAGGTTATGCCATTATCACAGACTTAACCGAGATGATAGAAATTACGACCAACCCGAATAAACTCTTTTTTGACTGTTAGTGGACACACGTAAAAATTTGAAAAACGAGAAAATTTTCTCTCCTAATAAAATCAAATCTTTCAAATATTATAGTTTTTTCTTTTAAATTCTTAACAAAGTAATTTAAAACACATAGAAAAGTAGATTAAAAATAAATTAGCCTCGTTATCATCATCATCTTAAATACTTATTATTATTATAACACTTGGTGAAAGTACTTTTAAGTCCTCTGAGCTATGAGTTTATATACAAATGTCATTAGTTTGTACAAAATTTGTTTTACACATTGATTATTTTCAAGTACAATGCCTGGCCAAATATATTATCCATTCAGAAAATATATGCTTGTGAAATTTAACTATTAATTGGCCATGTCATCTGTATACAAAGATACAAATTATTGCAATGGGAAAGGGATGTTGAAAAAATGAACTTCAGATAAATAGCAACAGATTTTTCAAATCCTTTGTGCGGGATTATTTTGGACAATATATATATATATATATATTTATATATGTATGTATATATGTTTGTATATATTACAAAGGCAATTATTAACAAGTATCATTAGATATTAATGTTAAGTTAATTTCCCTTTTGGAATGTAGCGAGCAAAATTGATATCACAATAGATAAGTGGATGTGGAAGACTGTTCTGAAGAAAGATTGACATGAATAGTTATCTTATTGGGATCCTGATTTGTTGGCGTTATATCGCCATTGGGCGGAGTAGATGATTTCTCATATGGCACAAATATTCTGACAGTGTCGGGTGAGTGGGCTCTAGATTGTTTATCAGCAGCCAATAAACTCTCATTATAGTCAACATTGTCATATAGTGACAGTGCACGTCGCAACTGAGGTGTTTCGTTGTGTGAAGAATTGCAGTCCTTATCTCTCTGCCATATCAGAGTGGTGCTGGGACTAGAAAAACCCGATACTACTGATAAATCAGCCACAGATGTCTGTGATGTTTCTGCTAGTGAATTCTGAGAACTCAGTGGGTCTATAATGGAGCTACTATCATCATTTTCAGTGCCTTCTTTTTTGTGGCTGCTAGATTTACCTGCAGCAAATCCTTCTCTCCATTTCCATACAGGTGATGCATTGCCATTGTTGACAGCCTATTAAATGATATCAAATTTAATATAGATGATAATTTTATTTTTTTAACTATTTTTCAAAATATCATACCATATCTTTGCTATTGTTTTCCAATCTTGACTTAATGGCTGGCTCAATGATCAGCCCAAATGGTCGTCTTGGTAATTCTTCTTGTGTGGCTTTTCCTGGATGATCTAATCTATATCGTTTTAATTCCTCCAAAGATACTTGCAATGCTTCAATAGCTGCATCATCATGATAACCAAAATCTCTTTCCAAATGTATTTGGAGGAACTCAATCAGATCCTCCATACCCATTTTTAATAATGTTTCTATAAATTACAAAGTTTATTATTTTCCAGCCAAATTATTTAAAATTTATAAACAAGTCACTTACTTCTATGTAATTTCAAAAGTGTGTAAGACATGCCAGTTAACACCATTTCACCTTCAAATATATAAATGTCCCAAAGTCTTAATGTTAGTGTGAATGGTACCTAAAAAAAAAAATTTTTTTTTTCAAAATATAAAATTTTTTTGTTCATATTTCATATTAGTACTCTAATAAATGCATACTCTGTCTAAGAAACACTGAAAAAACCATTTTAAAGTATAGAGACTTGTGTGAATTTCATATTTATCTAAATGAGTTTTTAATTTTGACAATAATTTCTTCAAAATTCTATCATGGTGTTCTTGAAACCGCTTTAACTTTGGAAACCCTGGGATGAAAAAACCTGAAAGAGAAATATCAAATATATTACAATCAATTTTTAAAGATAAAATAATGTATTAAATAAAGAGAATAAACTAAGATAAATTGGGCAACTAAAATATTTTTATCATACAGTGTGTGTGTTAAATACACAAAAATTTGAGCATATTACAATTCACTTAGAAAAAGTGCAATTTAATTAAAAGAATATATTAAAACCAGGACCATTCAAATCTGCTAAACAGCAATTAGAAAATATAAAAAAATAAATTTACAAATTAAGTCATTGAAATACATCATCAAGCGTAAACAATATAATTTAGATGCAAATTTCAATTGATAAAAAAATCAGAACTTTTATTTATTTTGAAAACATCTATATTTCTGAGATCATGCTATTATTTCAAAAGTAGAACATTCCAATTAGTATTCTCTTCCTATTTATTTCTTTTTATTTGCTGTTCTAACATGTAAGTTTAATTTATAAACGTACATGTCAGAACAGAAGGACTATACAACAGCAAATAAAAAGAAATAAACAGGAAGAGAATACTAACTGAAATGTTCTCTTCTAAAATAACAGCAAGATTTCAAAAGTATAAATACCTTCAAGTTAAATAAAAGAAAATTTTCTGATTTCTTTATAATTTAGATGCAAATCATACAAATATTCTTTCTGCTTATTGATATATTTCAATGATTTAATTTTAATATTTTGAAGATGCTAGAAGTGATTTTGATACAACTTTATTATATTGATTTAATATACATTATTTAAATTAGTATTTCTAACATAAAGACATCTCTCTGCATATTAATTCTTGATTTATTGCATTTTCAGTTTGTTTGACATGTTTTTGGTGTTAACAATCAGCTACATTTCGTTTTTCTCACACAATAATCATATTAGAAGTCATTACATATTACTTTATTGTATTGCTAGAATGAAGAATTCTTATTAGCAATTTCATTTTTTTTTCAATTTATTACATATTTCTTGTGAACCATTCACAAACTTTTGTATTGTTTTATATTCTATGCAAACCTAATGGCACACTATACTTTTTTTTGTTATGTTTTCTTCAAATTTTTATAAAATATTTGTTGGAATACATTCTCATTTAACATAAAATATCCATAAAACTGTTTTATATACATAACAAATTTGGAACTTATCATTTATAATTACAAAACAAAAACAGTAAAAAAATAAATACTGAATACAAATATGTAGCTGATGCCCATTTAATATTTTCATATTATTATGAAAGAAAAGATGACAAATTAAAATTTTACATTATATTTATAAAAATTCATAAATCTAAAGATTTAAATATTTTCTGATACTGCTAATCAACTTGTACCAGTTGAAATATACCCATTAGTCTTTTTTGGATAAAAGGATAAACAGCAAAGTTTCATTGTAATCTACTTCACCCAAATTAGCCTTACTGAAATTTCCTAGGCAAATCATTATGCTATTTTCTTCAAGAATATTTAGATTTATCTAAAATTTACTGGCATATTGCAATGCATCATATGCCTAGATTTTCAATTGTGTCCTAAACATATATAGTGCTTTCTTGATTCTCAGCATAAATCAAAAAATGAATTCAGGATGAAATTTTTAATTGAAAATACAGGTAGGCCTCGATTAGCGTGAATAATTGGTTCCACGAATTTCTCGCGCTAATTGAATTCGCGCTAATCGAAGTATTAACTCTATGGAAAATATGGTAATTGGTTCTTGCTTTGTGAGATTCCGGCCATTAGCTAACTTCACAATGAATAACTCTTAAACAGTTAGTGTTAAGTTTATTGTAAATATTTATTTTCATATTTTACATCATTGTTCATCATCTAAATTAATAACTTACCAGGAATTGCGTCTCATATCATCATCAAACCAACCGCCAAATCAAAACTAAAATAGCGAATCGAAAGCGGAAGTTGAGCGCCGCCTGGCCGCCAATTCTGGGTCGAGAATTGAGTGAATAGGCCGATTTGCAATTAAGCATTGCAACTTTATTGAATCAGTAAATTAGTTCCAGATAGCATTAATAAGCGAAGTTAATGAACCAATGAGAAATTTTTAACAAGTTTTCTATTTGTTTATTAGCAGAATACGACACCAAAAGATAACAAAAACAAATTTTTTTCACAAGTTTTATTTTAAATAAAGAAATCAGATAATAAACAAAAGAAAATAAATAATATCGGTAGTACAGCAATATAATAGGCAAATAAATTTGTAAAGATATCCTTATTTAAAAAAATTTAACAAAGAATGCTTTTATGTCGCTCAATCACATCCATTTTTTGCTGTAGCGTAATCACTTCTCTTTTTTTCGTTTCCTGTTTTATCATCAAAAGTGTTCTTCCTTTTATCCATTTCGATACTTTTTAAAAGAGAAAATTCTGTACTCTACTGTATGTATACGATAGCAAAGCTAAATAATAGTACAGTAATGTTAAACAGTTAACGGCAAAAAGCCCATCTTTCTGATGTTTCACCCCTTCAAAATCGTGTGACCGTTCTTGGACTGCTCCTCGTCCGGTTTTACTAACCGAAAATTAACGGTAATTTGTTAATTGACATCATAAAAGGAGCTTTGTTAGTAAGACTGATCTGTGTTTACAACTCGCACTAATCGAATCTTTTCTCGCGCTAACCGAATAACGGTATCAATTTTTTAAGTCGCGCTAATCGAGGCCTATCTGTATAGAAAAAATTGCATAAATGATTATTTTCAAGAAAAATTTCTTAAATTGACATAATTTTTGTTTTTCTACCATATTATAGCTGGTAGTAGATAATTTAATATTCAAAAAATTAATTAATTTTATTATAAAGTATTAATTTATTTACATTTGGCATATTAAATAAATTAATTAGAAAATTATTAAATCAAAATAAATGTTATAAGTGTTCTTCATTTGTTACAATGTTGGCTCAATGAAGGGAGAACAATAAAATTAATTTGAATATTCAATTAGATATAATAATTGAAAATGTTGAGTGGTTTCGGAGATTAGCGAAAACGAACATCGTGACACGGGATTTTTATGTATAAAGATTTAACATTTAGCACAATAAGGTGATTAATATGCTTGACACTGAATTTTTCAAAAACATGGCTATGGAATTTAACCATGTAATGTGTCTATAAATAACATTTCTAAATAAGAAAATGGTAATGCATAGGATTCTTTATTAAATTGATATGATATAATGTGTTTATATAATTATCATCTAGTATAGTCCCAATTATCTCAGATAATGTGTATTGAGAAAAACTTGTATGACATGGATAGCTTGATAAATTATTATTAAATAAACTGGATTTAAATGCATTAGTGCATAAATTATTAGTATGATGATGTATACTATATTTTCAGGTTAGGCTTACTTATTAAATATAATGATTTTTAAATTATATAATAAAGCAGTTTTATTTGCAACTATTTCATGGGTCATTCCATGTCAAATCACCAGATTTTAAGAATTGTTCCGGGTCGACCACCTTCAATTTTGTTTAAATTTTTACTGAATGTTTCTGGAGGTCTCAAAAGAGGTCCTGCAAAATTTTAGCTTCATCCAACATATATTCATAACACTAGGGAGTCCTCGAATGAAAGATTGTTTTTCAGCACGGGAAAAATTTGCTAAGTGTTCATCAAGTTTGATGCTTTATTATTCTGCAATGAATATCATTTGCATTTTGGAATTTGGTATTCTGGGTCAACTTTTGGCACAGAATTCAAAAATGACAATACCAAAGGCTAGAGTGCAGTATATTTTCTGGAATTTTACCTTGAACTTGCTAATAAATTTTGTCGTGACAATTTTAAGCCCAGTTTCGATAACTATTTGCTAAATGGCAAAGGCGTTGTATGCTTTGATATTTGGGCAACATATAGCCAATTAGGCTGATTGAGCAGTCTAGAAGTACCAACCCCATTGCATTCTTAGTTTTTGTGTTATTATTTAAGAAAGTTGCCTCGGAAATCTCGAGACACTAAATATGGTCATTTTTAAGGGCCAATATCATCCTGAAGGACACTTCCAATTTTATTTCTATTAACACCACTGGAAAGAGCAGATCTTGTTCTTTACAAATCTATGTTTCTTATCTTGGGATAGTACATTTCAGTCTCTAGGTCTTGCTTTAAAGATAACAATTTCAGTTGTGTCTGACAAGCACTTGTTTATTGTCTTCCAGCACACAGGCTAGTTCAGAGACCACTGCTGTTGCAAGCGAACATGCTTGATTCTGTTAAGAGCAGGGTTGCAGTGTCAGAGTTGGGAGTTGGAAGTTTTTGGGTTGAGTCAGACTCTGAATTTTAAACTGCCCGGAGTCAGGAGTCGGAGTCGGACCTTACAAATTTTAGGAAGTCAGAGTCAGATATTTTTAAAAGATGCAGTCTGAATTGGATCATTTGGCATCTGATTCTGCAACCTTGGGTTGCAGAGTTGGAGATTTTTGGGTGGAGTTGGAATCAAATTTTTAAACTGTTGGTAGTTGGAGTTGAATTTTTTTTAAGTGGTGGACTTGAATCATTTGTCATCCGACTCTGCAACCCTGGTTAAGAATAAAATTGGCAATATTGCAATCAAGCAAGCATTACTTTTATGGCTTTGTTGATTGACAGCCAGAAATTCATTAATTATCTTTTGTTTAATGTGACATTATATGTTGGTTGTTTTAATATTTTACTATATGTAACAGTACTTTGTATTATTTTGCATATATATTTACATGGCTTTGTTTTACAGATGCTTGAATATATAAATTTACACAGTAATAATAAGAGTTGTTAATAAAGCTTAATTATAGAAGTTGAAGTAACTGATTTTTTTCCCAATACAATTGGAAATGCTGATAATTCTGCCTGCCATTTAACAAATTACAACCGAACCTGTTATGAGCTGTTCTGTTATGTTATGAGCAAAAGGCCTTAAGCTCATAACAGAATACACTCCAGAAAACCAGCTTTTAATAAGCCGACGATGTGGGCTTAACTTTGACGATACCTCCTAAATTTGTCTTCATCACAAAGCTTTATTTTTGATCTAATTCGAATCTTTGCAAAGAAACCGTTGTAATCCTTTTTACAAGAAGCACCATGTTAAATGAAAAAGATCTGAGACCAATTGCACTGTTTATTGCTGACCAAATGAAAGATCTTTTGAAAATTTATGTTAAGCCAGGACAGAAGCTATGTTCAGAATGTAGAAAAGTTTAGTGATCAGAAGTAACCAGTGCAATTGGTCTCAAATCTTTTCACTTTGCAAAGAATGTAGAAAAGTTTAGTGATCAGAAGTAACCAGTGCAATTGGTCTCAAATCTTTTCACTTTGCATTTAACTTAGTAACGGTGTGTCCGTGTGAACCATTTGTGAAACGTACAACTGTAAATGTGGTAATTTTCTATTAAATATATACAGCATATATAAACTTTCAATTATCCGGCATATTCAAAAATCCGCCACTCCTCAGGTCCCAAGGTTGCCGGATTTTTGAATGTCTACTTGTAGTTCTGTTATGTTCTGTTGTGGAAGGGTGACCAATAGCAGTCAAGAAATGCAGCATGTTCAGCTAAGGGAGAAACACCAATGGAGAATAATCTATGATAGATTTGGCTGAAAGCACAAACTTAAATGGAATAAATAGGTGTGGAAATTTTCTGGAATGCTCTACATTGAAATACACATTAAAAAAACACTTATTTTGTGCATTTTCAGTTTATATGGTCATTTATGGGAACTATCTTTGTATAACTTATAAGAACTAGGTACATCTGAATTTTTATATAGAAAATTTTTGTTTTTTGAGAATTTTATATCCAGGATTTTTAAATGACCCATTGATTTCAGGATTTGTATTTCTTATTGATTCTTTTCAAATACTACCAAAAGTTTGAATTTTCACCAAACATTTTTATATTAAGTAGCAATAAAATAAAAATGTTTGATTTGTTTTTTATTATAAAAGTGAAATATACCATATAATTCAAAAAATATTCATTTATTTAATTAAAGTACATTGTTTTCTAATATTTTCTTAAATTTATTTTTTAATTGATTTACAGATAATATTTTTCATTATGTAATATTTGAGGTTTCTTATTATGCCTATTGATTAGCTATCAATAAAAGATTGAAAATATTAGGTGTTTCTAAACTTACATAAATTCACCTTCTACACAGAGTTTGAATATCCAAAATATTTTGTAAACTATTATAATTTAATATACAGTGCTATACCATAATTTTATATGGTCATGTTATAATGATGTATTGAACTGTAGTTAATGATGAATAACAAACTATTATAAGAATAAATAAATGAAATTTCTTTCATAGATAAAAATATAGGCTGTTAAAAATACTTTCAGGCTTACTACTATTCAATTACCATAATACAAAATACTACATTAAATATAGCATTCTTATTATACATTCTAGTCTAGAATACAATATCAAATTGTAAATGCAATATAATATTGCTGAATAAAACTCTTGCATTATATAATTTACTCTTCAGTTAGTAAATTGCAAACTATTGTATAAATAAAGAAATATAAAGCACAATAGGTCTCTAATTTATGCAATTTTAACTTATGTGGTTTCAGAGATATGCAGATAGGTAAATACTTACTTTTATGCAAAAGTATCACTTATAGCAGCGCTTCTCAAACTTTTTTCATTCACAACCCCATTTTTCATTAAGAGATTTTTCGCGACCCCAAGTATAAAATATGAAATAAAACATACAAGTACATAAATCATTTACACACTTATTAAGATGAATACAATCAACCAACTACACTGAAAATTCATATGTTGTCATACGTTAAATATTGGGCGTTTGTGAAATTACATATAAACTGAAATTCAAGAATTTAATTTTTGCGACCCCAGCATTTCGCTTTGCGACCCCATTTGGGGTCGCGACCCATAGTTTGAGAAACGCTGACTTATAGTATTAAATTTTCTTATTTATTCTTAAAGTATGCTCATAAATTTCATTTTGCCATGCCATTTGCTAACATACTCATTTGTGTATATTAAATTTAAGCATTGTTTGACTTACTCTGTCTTCAACTTATGGCAGAAATTTTTTGGATAAATTAACTGCATAAATTGAGGACCTATTGCAATGCATAATCTGATTAAAAACGTTTATTACTGTACTTGGTTTATTTTTTACATATTAAGAAATTAGGATACTTGTTAAAATTTAGATGTGATTACTTTGGTTGATATTGTTTTATTTTCTTAAATCATCAATCAACTAGTTACATCTAAATATTAACAAGTATTCTAATTACTCACTACTGTACTTGGTTAATTTTTTACCTATTAGCTATTTTTGATTGCGTATCATTTATAGTTCAGGTGAAAACTATTTTTCTGAGAGAGACAGTTTAACAATATATTAATATATCGTTAAATACTTTATTTTTAATCCAATTAAATTGAAATTTTTAGGAAACATTTAATAAAGTAATAAACATAAACATATCAAATTTAGTTGAAATCATTTAAACAATATGGCCTATAGAAGAGTTCACGAAGAAAAGACCACCTCCTTCCATCATTTTGGCCTTATTTGGCTGCAATTTTCAGAAAGCTTAAATAGTAAGGAGTATTTATATTCCAGATTTGTTCAAAAATCAGTTGAATAATGTCACCTATAGAAATATTTCTAGAGAAGAAAATCATCCTGTTCCACAACTTTTAATCTTAGCCCAATTGAGCCAAAATTTTCAGATTTTAATTGCACTAGATTATGCATTCCAAATTTGGTTTAAAATAATTAAACAATGTAATATAAGTAGAGATGTTTATAGAAAATGAATCCCATTTTCCTCTTTATTTTGATCTGAGTATGCTGAAATTTTCAGAGGACCTCAAGTAATCTAAGAAATATCTATATCCCAAATTTCATCAATATTGGTTAAATGATGTGTCCTATAGATGTGTGTACAGAAAAGAAGAAAAATAACAATTTTTTACTAATTTTTGAAATTTTTAAAACTGCTCTAGTTCTTTTATTAACTGAATTTGAAGCTTCAAATTTGGCAATTGGTGTCCTATTGAATACTTTTCATGAATATAATAATTGTCAGGTTAATAATAATTAACTTAGAACCAAAATTAGTGTGTTAAATTTTGGCTGTAATGACTCTTGTAATAAGTCACTTAGTGACTACTATATTTTTCTTAGAGTCACTGCTGTGCCTCTTAATCATAATAATTAATAATAATTACTACTTAATGATGAATTGTATAACTTATGTTAATTAAAGCAGAAATCATCATATTAACAACAAACAAACGGGATAAACCATTTTCGAATCAACCAAACAATCTACCCTTTGCCCGCCAGGGGAAGTTTGGCTAGATTGTTTGGTTGATTAAAGCAGAAATTCTAAAGAGAAATTTTTATATTAAATATAGCCAGCAGAAGTTGCTAGTTCCATTGATGACCCTTTTCTTTAAAATTACAAAACTATTATGTTTTAATTAAATAAGATTTACTGATTCCAATCATTACAAATATGATCATGATACATTACTAATATTTTTCTGATAGGTTCTGTTAATTTATTCTAAACAATAAATTTCTGTTAACAGAATAAATAGAAAATTATCCGGTTTTCATTAAATTTTTAATAATTAAAATATTTTCTTGTGGCTGCATTTGAGAATAAATGAATTAAGGTATTGTGTTAATATCTTTCATTGCTAGAAGATATATACAAGAAATTTTTGGAAATATGTAGTAAATACATTACCAATATTTATATTATTGGTATATGTCAAACACCAGATTTGATATCAAATCCTCTAGCAAAAGCAGAAATCAATTTTGTATTAGTCAATAGTACACAAAGTAAATTTGATATATCTAATATAATCAGTGAAGAAAATAAGCAAGAAAATCATTAATTTAAATAAATTATTTGATCATTGATCTATTATCATTGTAGTTTTTCCAAAAGCAAAAATTTTTCTTCATGAAATGAAAAAGTGGTTTAGATTTATGTTCTTCATTAAATCAAAAATTCATGAAAACCAAGAGATACCTATATAATTACGATGACCATATATCCTTTATTTCATTGCTCTGTCCTTTAGACTTATTTTTTTTTTCTAAAATGGCCATTTAGTTCTTTATTTTGTTAATTGCAATACTAAAGTGAATACTGGTGTGTAACAGACTGTCCACAGAAACATGACAATCATTTTCTGTGTCAGTGTCATGTTTCTGTGTTATGTCACCAGTGAAAAGATCAAAGAATGGCAACAAAATGACAAGTCCTTCCAACATAGATGGGTTTGACTTTTTAAATATTTCACAGATAATCACACATCACACAGAACATCAATCACACAAAAGCAAAATTCAAATTTTGCTTGTCTCCCAAATCTAATGCCCTCACTAAATGGGTATTTTCATTAGTGAATAATATGTAAACCACTGAGAAAAACCCAATTAAAAGTCAAAACATTGAAAGCATGTCTTTATACCAAATGCATTTTCGACACATGTATAGAGTTTTATGAATTTTTAAAACACAAACCCAACTTATTAAAAAAAGTTCATTCTTGTGAAAAATGTCAAAATTAATTTTTTTTAAATAATAAGGATGATTGTTTAAAATTTTGTGTTGTTCATTATATTGTGTTGTTTATTATTGATATTATTTATTATGTTATAAGGCTTTACAGTTTTAGTGAGACAAATAAATGCAACTTGCTTTTTCTCATTATGAAACAATTTCTAATTTGTCCTTTATTTTCTCCAAAAAAATATTGTCACCATATGCATAATCAAAACCGAATAGAAAATAGTTATCTATATAAAACTTCAATGAGCAATAATTATTTTATATTACAGTCAATTTTCGTTATTCTCAGATTTCGTATTTGCATATTTGACTATTTGTAAAAATTTATTTGTAACCACAAAATCGTTATTCGTAGAACTTTTGCACTTATTCGCGGACTCCTGCTGAGTGGCGAAAATACTATTACCAATGTACACCCTTTCTCTTTCTCTCTGGAGAGAGAGGGAGAAAGGAAGTTGTTTGTTACCAAATGTAGTCTCTGAATTGGTTTGCCAGAAAATTTCTCATTATCCTTATTCACTCCACAGACTGCAGGTAGGCCAAAAGTCTGCAGGTCCTGTAGAAGAATATGACCCTATGCTTGAATGTAGGCTCAAATTTAGGTGCCTAATTTCCTGTGCATTTGCTTCTTACGCCGAAATTTTAGATGATCTGAGGCAAAAAGCAATGCAGACAAGGCTGACGCAGTTTTCAACGCAATTCAGAAAGACAATGTGCCAGCTGTCACATCAGACATCTTGCAACATCAAAAAAACTATCAATCAAAAATAAGATTTTATTTAGCTATTACATAGTTAATGTTTTTTAAAATTAAATAAAGATTACTGTAATTACAATACTGTATATAGTACTATACACTGCATAAACTGTAATTATTTTTAAGTAATGTAATACAAATTAAATAAGGTGTCTGTAAACAGAAAAACACAAAGCATGGTTGAAAATGTTGGGAAGAAAGGTTTGCAGGAACCTAACTCTATATTTCCCATACGCGCAATGGTTCACTATTCGCTAATTCAGTATTCGCGAAGAATTTACGAAATGGTTCACTATTCGCTAATTCAGTATTCACGAAGAATTTACGGAACATAACTACCACAAATAGCAAGAATTGACTGTGATTTAAATTCCGTCAAACTTATAAACTTAAGATATTTTAATGATGTTATTATTATGCAAATGATGTCATTACTGGTAATTTTTGTTCACAGTTGAATATTGTTAATAAAAAGTAAATAAAAATGAAATAATTTAATTATGACAAATAACTTTTTCACAAACAATACAGGTACAGTGCATATTTGCACATTGATTGAAGATGTCATTTAGTTAAGTCAACATTATGTCACAAACAAAAATGATAACTTCCACTATTGTTGCATGTTTATGATTGTTAAATTAAATAAATGAAATATTAATGCTGAAAGTTACATATTAATTAAAATAGAAATAAAGCAATGTAATATTTTATAAAATATTTAGGAAATATTTGATTCTTTACAAATTAGGGTTAGATATCCATATCAACAAGAGTTTTGTCAGCACATTTTTAAATTTACCGCATTGGCGCACCATTGATTTCTGGAGGCGCCGTTTATGTTTTGATGGCACTGTACTCCAGAATCAGATGTTTGGTCATGCTTGCAACCGGAGTTGCTAGATTGGCTTGTTTGACACCAAATGAGCTCTTTTTGACTTTTTTTAGACGTGGTTGGCGTTAATTTTTTTAAAAAATATTTTGGCTTTTGTTTGCTTATTGGCATTATATAAAATCTTTTAACTTTTTTGAGGGTACAGTAATGAATTAAAATTCTATAGAATTATTATATTTAGTTGAATTAAAATTCTGAGGAACTATTTTATTTAGTTGAATTTACATTCTGTAGGACTACAATAATTTTTATTTATTTAACAATAAAATTTCATTTGCTTTTCATTTAGTGTTTAAATTTATTTCTTTAAAGTACTGTACAAGTAGTCTTTTTCTGTTAAATATATACAGCATATATATACATCAAAAATCCGGAATTTTCAAAAATCTGGCAATCCTCAGGTCCCGAGGTTGCTGGAATTTTGATAGTCAACTTATATAATCATATTCTTCTGCCCAGACATGTTATCTGTCTGGAGCAAAATCCAGTGAAAATGAATAATTTATACATCATCTCAAGAAAAGAAGTGAAAAAGAATTATTTTCTTTTGATATATTACCTCATTATTCTTGAATCAGGTTGTTTGAATATATTCTCCACATTTCATATTGGCTAGAAATTGAAACATGGCAATCAAGAGATTCTGAAAATAAAGAAAAAGATTCTTGAAAGAAGAAAGAAATTCAGGAGAGATTTAGATGTGAGTTAGGGCTTTTAATGACATGCCTAAGCAGCAAAGTGGCAATACAAATGATGGCAATTCTGCCCACAAATGTTTCAAAAACCTCAAGAAGGTTGCGGAAATAACTGGAGTGAACATGGACTTGATTAAGCATTTAGGAGTTATTCTCGAATGTATAAATTGTGACCAAAAATTAATTTAGATAAATTGGAGGAATTCATTAGAGACCCAGGACCTATACCACTAACGGTACAATTGGTATCCAATGCCTGTGAGCCTTCATAAAATTTTATTTTTTATTTCACAGGAGAGACATTATACCATTTATTTTATTTATTCTTGGCTTTCTGGGCTTCTTCCAAATATTGCCCAATAGGCAAATATACATTTCAATAGAGAACTGTTCACAAGGAAAACTTCCAGAATTGACACAAATACAATGTGTTCATTTTATCAGACCCCTATATAGCAAGTTTACATGCATCTTCAAAACCCAAAAAAAGAAAAATTGTTGAAGAAATAAATAAATATTTTTTAGAAATCAATGCATACTATCAGAAAGAGACAGTTCCGAGGACTCATCTGATAACAGCAGTGTCTTTAGTGATTTCGAATAAGTTTTTGAAAAATGTACTTTACATTAACATTTTTTTTTTTTTTTTTGTTTTCTAATATGTGTATATTTTAACTTTTAGTGTCTGACTCTTGATTTTTGTACTGTGAAAAATGCTTTAAAGTTTTATTTTTACTTTAATACTCTAAATATGTTAATGACAATGCCTTTGTACATTAAAAATCTTGTTGAACTTATTAATTTTTTATATATATAATTTTTAATTACAATCAGAATTTTTTCCTCCTAGATTGCCAGAATTATACACTATGCATTGTGGTGTTATGCACTATGCATCTCATTTCTTCCATTTCCCATTTAGTTTCTGTTCTTACTATAAATTACAACTCTACTCTTAAGTGCACAGTTGTTTATTTACATATTTTCCTTCTTTTGCTCTCCTGCCTGTCTATTCAATGTTCACATCTGCTTGCATACAGTCTCACCTGTTACCAGTGCCACCCATGTTTGTTGTACAACCTAATGATGATCTCTATTGATTCGAAATTGAAAATGCTTGTTTTTGTGTAATTTTTGTTAATATTTTACACCATTAAATAATTGTTTTTGTATCATTGTTTATTGCTTTTTCTTGTATTTATTTAGAATTGCTTATTGAAAAATATGATCATTATAAAATATCAAAGAAACAGAAAATATTTTTGCTATTTCAAATCTATAGTTATTATTTAAATAATGAGTTAAAAAAAGGCAAAACAAGACTTGCAGGAATTGAATCTCTCAGGTTTTTAGTGTACTAAAACAGTTGCTCTCATGCAAGTTAATAAAAGATATCTTTATTATACAAATAATTGGCAAGATAAACATAATTTTTTAAAATTTTGTATTGCATGTCTATTTTTATTCTTAATATATTGTAATTGAGAATGGGTAATAAGGATATTGCTTTTTTATATTAAGTTTTTCAGAATTAATTTTTTCGCACACACACACATACACACATGCATACAAATAAAAAACAAACAAACAAACAAAAACAACACACACACACACACACACACACACACACACACACACACACACACACACGCATACAAATAAAAAACAAACAAACAAAAACAAACACACAAATACACACATCAAAATCATGGCTTTTCATACAAAACGCCATGATTTGATTTACCGAAAAAAGCCATGATTTGATGACCGAAAAAAATGTGCATAATTTAGTCAATTGTTTAATTAAATTCATTTATTTCAACATAAAATAAAAATGAAAAAAATATCAATCAATTTATGAAATAACAAATATATAAAGCTATATGAAATTAATTTTACAGAAACTAGAAATACAAAATTCATAAAAAAAATAGTATTATTAACCATTAATTGAATATGAAGCTTTAAAAATTCCAATTAGAAAAAGTTTAATGATATGCATCTTTCTGCTGCTGAAGATTTACTGCACTAATTAATATGAATGCTTTTTGTGTGAAAAAAAGAGGAAATCCCTTTTTTAGGCTTACTGCCATTGTTAACAAATGAACAGTAACTAAAGAATGACTGTACAAATATGTGCACAGCATAAATGTTTTGTTTTTAACAGTTTTTATTTTCAATCGCTTTTAAGGTTTTCAAAATTCATTATTTTGAAAACCATGTAAAAGCAAAATCATATAAAAACAAATATTGTGTAAATTAAAGGATAGGTGTATATAGAAAATGCAATGTTTGTCTATCTGTCTGTTCCACAAATGCTCCCACACTATTTGACTCCTCAGGAGCAAACTGTGCATGGAGAGAGACTTTCTGCAGCCAGCCCTGCAAGTAAGACAAATTTAACAATTAAGTAAAAGAATAAAAAGCAAAAAATATTGAGAGAGAGATAATATAAAATTTATTACAAAATGTTCTCGATAGAGAAAATGTTAAATCAATAAAATGTTTTCTGATAAACAAATAATTTAAGAACAATAATTGTGTCAAGTACCATCATGTGTTGACAAAGAAAATTATAATTACAGTTTGAATATCAAATTGATGTATTACATATGTTATGTTCAAGTTTTTAAAATAATTATATTTAAAATAAATATGTAATAATAATCATATAAGAATTCTTTAATATTTTTTAAATAATACAAAATATAAAATTTATACAGTATACAGTATATTACTATTTTATTATATAATGAAACTCCCATAACCATAATTTCACTTAACCATAGTTGACCATAATCCAAAAAAATTAAATAGAAAATTCAGAAATACATTAAATATTCATAATTTAAGTTCAATTCATTGCATTACATAGGCATTGTCATTGGCAAAAACACTTAAAACAATGTTGACACAGTTATGCAGAGCTATAATTTCATTCCAAATCATTATTATATTATTAATAGTCAAACGTGGCTGGCTGGCTGGATGTCCCTTTTTCGGTTGAACTACTGTACCGATTCTATAAATAGGGTATCTTTAGAAAAGTCTAATTTTTGGATGTCTGTGACAGCCCAAATTATTTATTATTATTAATAATTTAAAAATTAAAGAATAGAAATTAATTTTTGGATGTCTGCGACAGTGAAAATTATTTGTTATTATTAATAATTTAAAAATTAAAGAATAGAAATTACATTGAAATTGTAGTTCCTCTAAAACGGGTTCCCAACGGGGTTGGCATCAACCCCCTGGAGGTCGATGAAATTTTAAAGGAGGTCAATGATGATCAAGGGGTCTATTGGGGTCGATAGCCGAATATGCACCGGCGATTGATCGGTATAATCAAGATCAAGATTCCATTGATTACAAAAAAATTTATTAATAAAAT
>AYEL01089186.1:0-34231 GCA_000484575.1 Olivierus martensii | reverse complement strand
TTTTGCATTCCCCAAACATGCTTAATTTCTTGTGAAAGTTCTGTGTATTTGCCAATTTTTTGGGTGAATGCATCATGGATGTTGTGTGTGTCTGGTATTGAGATGTCTATAATGTAAGTAACTTTGTTCTGCTTGTCTATGAGAGTGATGTCTGGTCTGTTGTGGTGTATGGTTTTGTCTGTTAGGATTGTTCTGTCGTAATACATCTTGTGTGTTGAGTTTTCTAGGATTGTGTCTGGTATGTATTTGTAGTATGGTGTAAGTGTGTTTATTAATTTGTATTTGGTTGCAAGCTTTTGGTGTATTATGTTTGCTACTTGGTTGTGTCTGTGCAGGTAATCTGTTTGTGCGAGCAGCTTGCAACCAGACATAATGTGTTGAATTGTTTCGGGTGCTATGTGACATTTCTTACAGGTGTCGTTTGTTAATGTGCTGTCCTTTAGTATGTATTTTCTGTAGTTTTTCATATTTATTACCTGGTCTTGTGTTGCTAATATAAACCCTTCTGTTTCAGTAATTAGATCCCCCCTGACTAACAAGCTGTTTGACACTTTAGCATCTATGAAGTGTTTCTGAAGGTCATGTGAGTGTCTGCCTTGGAGTTCTTTTCTACACCAGAATGTTTTCTTTTCTTGTATGTTCAGTGTTTTCCTTTCTACACCAGGATGTTTTCTTTTCTTGTATGTGTGCAGTGTAATCGAGTTCCTTTCTACAACAGGATGTTTTCTTGTATGTGTGCAGTGTTGTCTTATTGGTTTGGAGTGTCGTTCTGTGTGTGCAGTGTTGTCTACTTGGCATGGAGTGTTGTTCTGAAGATTTAGTGGTCTATCTGCCAAGACAATAGCTTTGTATAGTTGTGATGTATGTTGTTTATTAGCTGTGTAGTTCTGATGTTATGTTGTGTTTTATGGAAGAACTCTCTCAGATTATAGATCTGTCTGTCGTGTAAATGTGGGCTGTTAATAAGGCCACGTCCTCCTTCCTTGCGTGGGAGAGTAGTTCGTTCTATGGCAGATTTCGGGTGATGGTACTGGTGTTTTGTAAGTGTTGTTTGTGTTTTTCTTTGGAGTGATTCTAGTTCTGTGTTCACTGTATCACTACAAAGGAGTAAGTCAGTACTAGTATAGCGAATGTGTTGATGGCTTTCACTTGTTTTTTCCATTTAGATGTGTTTTGAGAATGTTATTTAATCTGCTGGTGTATAGTTTTGACAATGTTTGTTTAGTTTTCTTCTGTTATGTTATTTAATCTGTTGGTGTATAGTTTTGACAATGTTTGTTTAGTTTTCTTCTGTTCTGTGAGTCTGGCTTGCTGGAATCCCAAATACTTGTACACTTCACCTTCTTCCATGGATTCGATAGTGTCTCCATTTTCAAGAGTGAAGCCTCCTTTCTTTAGGACTCCCTTTTCTATGTGGAGTGTTTGCATTTGTCAAGGCCAAACTCCATGCATATGTCTTTTGAAAATGTCTCTTCCGTAATAAATTATAAATTTTTTCCACTTTGAATAAGGCTGATTTATTGTTATACCAGAAAAATTTTTTTATAATAGCAATCGGAAACATTTTTGACTAAAAATTTAGTAAACATCAGTGGAAAAATAAGTTGACAGAACATTACAAAAAATACTAAAATGGAATAACTTCCATTTTTCTATTTTTATTTCCATTTTCATTTTTCCTTTTCATTTATTTTACGGAATAATTAAATCTAAAAAATAACTTATTTTCTAAAAAATACAATGTTAAGATTGGATATATTAAAAATTATTGATAATGTTTATAAATCCCAATATTCAAATAAACAGCATATACTATATTATAAAGAGAATAGTGATTAACAGAATATTTTTGAAAAATTTATTTATTCATTTAAAATTATTTGAGAGAATTTCAGTTAAATCTATGTCAGTGGAATTGGATTCATGCCAAATGCTCCTATCACAATACAATATATAATCACAGATAAAAATATTAAAAGTTATTCATATAATAAATAAATGTATAAACTTCTCATTTAACTTATATATCTGATATAGAAATAGTAAAAATCTTAAATATTTAACATATAATAACTGTTTTCATTTAGTGTAGGTAATAAAAATTATATATATATTAAATGACTAATCATTTATAACAAATTTATTTATAACATAGAAAAAAGATTTTAGAATGAAAAATCTGAAAAATTAATTTATTTGAAAGTTTTCAAAATTTCTGGTAAACAATACAAAACAATGATATAATTTTAGTTTTATGTCAATCTGAAGAATCTATAAATAATTTATAATAGCCTACAAATAATTTTCAATTATCAGATATATAAAGCTTACCTTCTGAAAGGAGAAACCGATTTAGAATTTTCAATTAATAATTATTAAATTATATAACATAATAAATTTATTATCTTTTCTTCCAGAGATGCTACAGTTAAATTTACTGTTATCAAAATATCATATGGAATTACTTTCCATTTTATCTTATCTCAATAAAAATAAAGTTTTATACTTTAAATCTACAAAGAGCCATATAAGTTAGTTCTGATTTTATTTTATTTGATTTGGGACCTAGTTGTCAATTTGATCTATTTAAACAGCAAATGCAAGATTTATATTTTAAACATTTCTTAATAATAAACATATATGGCTAATAAACATATAAGTAAACATTTACTTATCTAAAATTTCATTATTAAAAAATTAATTTAAATCACTTATTTAAACAAAAAGTTATAAAACCAACTCAATGAAATCATTATTAAGGTTTCTATCTGGTTAAATTTTCAAGCAAGCATTTAAGACAATATTGGAAGTAATAAACACAAAATTTTTACCATCTGAATATTAATAATTTGACCAAATAAATTAAAGTATTAAAGCATATTAATTACCAAACGAAGTCATTAATTAGTTCAGTAGTCATTAAATATCTAACAGAAATAGCAGTCAACAAATTAAAAATTTTTTTGTTACCCCCGTAAATGCTGCTTCTCCTTTGAAAGATAAGGTAAGAGGTGAGGCCAACAAGTTTTATTGAAAGTCATTTTTTAAGCAGTAACGATATCGATTTGATATATATGGATGATGCTCCTCTACACTTATAAAAAAAATTATGATCTAAAGTATCCCAAACATTAATGACTAACAATTAAAATCATCGAATTAGAAAGGGGTCAATCCAAGCCGGTAAAAACTCCTACACTGTAGTAACACGAACAGTTACTATATCGACCGATGGAACGCCATCTTCTAACAGATGGAAACGAAAAGAAAAGCAAACTTCCCAGATTACTAACTTTTAAATTTTATCACATGAGAAACTTAATTAGTGATTAAACGGAACTTTCGGCGAGCAAAAATATTAAAACGTATCTATCAAAAAGAATTGACTAAGAATAATTACGTAAATTTCTAAATGCGATAATTCGATAAGGATAAACTTTCATGGAATTTTTGTTTGAAAGATAGGTGACAAAACAAAGGGAAAAGATCGGATCAGATCGACCAGAACAGGATTCAGTCCGTTGTCATGGCAATTGCATCTCGACCGTTGTCGTCTTTCGCCAACCGCTTTGCCAAATTAAATTTCCGATGCCAACGATAAAAATCTATAATTTCGTAATCCTCTTTAGAATCGAATTAATTCTGATCTTTTCACAATAATCGAGTAACTCTTTTAATAAAAGAACTGTGGTCAGAAAGTAATATTCCTCAAACAAAATCGCTCTCGGCTTGGTATTAAAATATTTTTTGTTTACAATTTACTTTTTGATTCTTTCTTGGAGCGGATTGATTATAGAAACTGTAATTATAATCTAGCATTTAATATTATTATTATTAATATATAAAAGAGAAAAATCTATTCAAACAGTTTTCAAGAATTAAAAAAAATTTGTTCAATTTTCTGTTATACAGATAATAGATTTCAATATATAATTTATACGAGAGAGTAATTAATCTGATTTAGGGATTGAAAATTTACTGACTTTTTCTATTACGGTACCGGTAATTCGGTAAAATTTTCAAACAAAACCAGTATACTGGTAAATTACCGGGAATTCTTTAAACCGTGAATATAAAATAAAAATTCATAACAATGACATTTTATTTAATTCTTATATACTATGACAAAAAATATAGAAAATAAATTGTATCTGAACATAATGTAAATAAAATTCAATAATTTTATACAAATTATAAGTAATACTTTTACATGAATAATTTTTCACAATGAAAATAATTGTAAAATCTATAATTAAATATGTGCTCTATTTATCAACATGTTTTAAAAAATAAGTACGTAAGAAACATAACTGATCAATACTGTTTCCGCATTTCTCCCCTCACTTCTGGACCCCTGACGTGTCGCTTACCCACATCTCTCACAGTTTTTCGGCCACAATCCTGACCCGCGCTCATATAAATATTCTTCATGGTGCTGGAGCAACACTATCTAAATTGCTCCTGGGGTCAGACTCGACATTCAACATTTTAGATGGGCCACAATCGGTTTTTTGACACACTCTGAGACTGATACCACAATTTGATGTCAGGAATTTAGTGTCGAAACACAAAAACCTCGTCAATAAGACTCTCCAGGTCCCCACAGTAGTGAATATGATTCACAGGCGCTCAGCCACAAAGTGTCTCTATTATTATTCAGTACTGCCACCGCAGCGACCAGGGCCCAGCGAATATAAACAAAAAAGCATAATATAATTATATTTACCAAATTACCGGTAAAAACAATGTAGAATTACCGGTAACAATTTGAGGCTAAAATTCGCAATTTACCGGTAAACCGGTTTACCGGTATTGCAATTCCTAATCTGATTTGATAAGTTTTAGTTAGTTATATATATATATATATGACATCAAATAAAGCAGTTAAATGAATAGAAAAAAAATATATTAATAATCCAGTCATCAAATATAACAAAATTTTCGCAATCTTTCTGCCTTGATATTAAAAATTTATAATCAAATCATTAAGAAACATTAACTAGGGAAAAACTGAAATCGTTTATTATCGATTATTCATAACAAAAACAAAATGAAGAAATGCGGTATTGAGAAATGAAAAATAAATCTATCTTTAGTAAGGATAGACGTTGTTTGGAACAAATGACAACACCGATACTTCCTCATCAGTCTGGTCGATTTCAGGAAACCTTTGAATGTCCAAACCAATTTAAAGAGCGAAGTCTTACTAAATGGAGACAATCGTCCGACATCAATTTCGAATCAGAACAAAAATTAGACGACTTACAAAATCTTCAATCGAAGATTAATTCTGTTGCTGCACATTTTTTAATTAGGAAAAGTTCAAAACAAACAAACACTTCATACTGCCTCCATCTCTAACTTTCTTCCTTCTTTCAATTAGAAATACGATTTCTTCCATCAAAAAACTAGTATGAAACGCTATCCAGAGATAATATTCTTTTTTAACTTTCGAATCATATCTTCGAACTACAGTATTTTATTAACAATTTATTAAGCATCATCTTAATTAAATAGAAATCATTGATAGAACAGTATTTTTCCTGTTTACATAAATATTTAATGTTGACCTATTTTAGTCGGCTTATTCATAAATATCGTTTTTTTTTTTAAATGAAAGAATACAGGAAAACTTCCTGTTTACATAAATATTTAATGTTGACCTATTTTAGTCGGCTTATTCATAAATATCGATTTTTTTTTTTAAATGAAAGAATACAGGAAAATAGACAAACCAACTGATAATCTAGGACAGCCATTCTCAGCCCGCGGCCTGCCAAGGTTTTACGTGCGGCCCGGAACGCGCAGTCACGAATTTAATGAAAGCGCGGAATTCTCCCACAACCAAAAATAAACATTGATATTAAAAATTTTTTTAAATCTGAAAAATTAGAATTTTCCTAATTTGCTAGATCCTTCTCGATGTACTCAAAATTTTACAGGTCATAGGGTCAGTTTGGAAAACACTGACCTATGGCATTCATGAATTGAGAAGTCGAAGAGTTTTTTGTAGGCGATTTTTTAGAAATCAATTTTTTTTCACGTGTTACCAACGGGTTACCGACTGCTGATATAGCGTGTTGCGGCCCGCTTAATGTAGCGAACAAATGTACGTGGCCCGGGGGAAAAAAGGTTTAGAACCACTGATCTAGGAAATAGCGAAAGAAATAAAATACAGTATTGTGCGTTAAATGACAACACGAATTTTAACGATAAAATTTATCGAATCTGCTAATATTCTGCCAAATAAAAACAATTCTTATTCAGTAAATAACATTTACTAAATAAGAATTCAAGTTAATTAAATTTCATTTAGAGAAAAGAGCCTGTATTAAAAATTTTCTATCAAAAACGCCATATCTAAATTAATACTTCTAGTTAAAAAATTTTCAAGAATATTTTTCGTAATACAATAAAATTTTATGATTCTGACTTCTTCGATAATAAAAAGTTGTAGCAGCCACATGTCTTTTCGACCAAAAACGCGCACAGATGAATTAGAGGAGATTGGAACGTACGTGTTTTCCAAAAAATGAATCGTTAGTAATAGACGTTAACATTAAGGAAATCGGAAAATTCATGACATTCCTAAAAATAACGGGATGGCGAATAATAGTAGTAAAAACATTGCTAAATATAGTAGCGATATGTTGTTACCAGAGCTAAGCAACAGATGTTAAGAAATGTCCATCCGGCATTTTACCATTCTCGGAACCATTAGAGCTCGAATGACAAATTCTATTTCCATTAACTCGGTCATTAACAAGATGAGAAAATGACATTAAGATATCACGGAAATAATTCGGAAGGAAAAAATTACCGGGAAAAAGAACTACACGAGGTCGGTGAAATCTTTAAATTATAGAATATATTTCGAAGACGTTTTAAAATATTGTTTCTGGAAAGCGGGAAAAAAACTGCCAATGGATGCATCAATGTGACTTGTTACGGGAATAACGACCTCTTTTCGAAACACAATTCAATAATGTGTAATTATCGTCTGGCGCGTAAATACGATATATTTTGGAAATGCCAAATTGCTGGAAATTCAGGGCGATCGAAGAATTTCTAAAGAAATTTAACAAGATAGAGAAAGGCGATTAACCATAGCAACCAGGAATTAAAACATTAAATAGCAGCTAGATATAGGCTGACAAAAGAAAATTTAACAATTATTAGATATTATTTAAAAACTACCAAGCAATAAAATTTTTAAAGAATTCAAGCCTTTCTATTAATTTACGGTATAAATGCCGAAAATATAGCGATTGAGCATATTAAAGGCCGATTCACACTATACGTACCATAGTAAAACACGTAAAAGTATTCTCGCCAAGAATTTCGGTCGATGACGTATAACGATTCGGCCTTTAATGGTAGAAAACCTACCGATTAGACCGTAAGCGTACCATAAGTCAGTAATAATTATTATTCCGACCGAACAAGTTGCTTGCACAGAACGAGCTAAAATAATCATTTTATCATAAACGACTGCTTTATTTCGGATATTTTCCAGTTGCCGACAGACCAGGCATTTTCAGAAAAGTCTAAAAATCCTGCTGCGGGTTATCACATTAAATTAGTATTTTTCCAAACAGGAAAAAATCAACAAACATTCCCGGGAAAATTTCTAATATTTTTCAGTTTATTATACTGTATTTTTGTCTACTAACGAGACGATTTTCAGACTTCTGCACAGCAGCTATGTACTTTACAGAATTTAAAGATATAAAAATGAAATTCTAATAATAATTGAAATAAGTTTTCTGTAAATTTTAATTTAACATATATTTCTAGGCTATTTTTAAGCCATTGTTTGTTATGATTCCAGTACAGCAGCATATTTTTATGGAATTATACCAATTAAAATTGTGAATAAAAACTACGTTTTCGTAGTATATACAAATGCCAATTAGAAAATGCTAATTTCACATTATAAGATAGGTATTTAGTATTTGCATAAATATCTTACGTTGATGCACAATAAATTCCGTCATGGACAGAAAAACTAATGTTGACGACTCGACTTTCTTTACTTATTTAACTATTGAGTCATCAGCACATTTGATAAATTTTAATGCCAATAACCCAGACTAAATATCAGAAAAGGTAACGAAATCTTGCTGACTGTTCCAAGATTTTTAAAGAATAAACAAAAAAATAACAACCTAGAAGTTAAATTAGAATGGACTTTTACAGTCGCCATAACTAGGGAAACTGAAAGTGTGTTTCACCGAAAGTGTAAGGTCCGATTCCAGTTCCCAAATCTGTAAGAGTTATCGGTCTGTCCAATGTCACTTAAGACGACGATTTTTATCAGCGCGCTTATCCTGATACAAATTTTTATGGAAATCGAGAGTTTTAAGGACAATGGAAGGTAACCTTACCCTATAATCCAACTCTCCTGGTCCCAACAAAACAGGTAGAAAGATCCCTCCGGTCCAGCCGCGGTTCCGGCGCCGTGGATGAAGCCACGGGTTGTTATGGTAACTAAGATTTCCCAGCCTAATGACGTCACAGGCCGGAATCGATTATCGGCTGGTGGCGCGTCCGACCTACTAGCCTCCGAAACGTCACTGTCCCGTCGAAAGGGCCCGCGTCCCACAGGTGAGCCCTACTTTTTATTTATTTACCGGGGAAAGCCAGCCTAGATGATCTACCAGATCGCTCCAATTCTATAATATTCCAACTCATGTATAGTTTGGTCCTGGGTGGTACTGAGAAATTTCTCCGATGATGCCATTTTCGCTTCATTCTTAAGTCACCGCAGTCATTGATGACAATTCTTAATTATTTTGCCTTCGGACTTTCAAAGTGCGCTACAAAAATCGAAATTCTCATTTGGAACTTAACTACCGGCAGGTGGCAATCCTGTCGGTCCGCACTGCGATATTTTATCGGCGCCATCTGGAGTGGGTTAAACCTGTTACTAAGAGTCTGCTCTTTCCACTAATTTTCCAAATACTGTCTTTAAGTGAACTCGATTGGAGAAACTCATCATCCGACTATTATTTGTTGTTCTGTTCGTCTTTCTTCCCTTCATCCATGAGATCAAAACATCAACTCTAGTGCTTAAGATAACACATCATATCGAATAGCCAGGAAATCGTATTCTTACTTATTAAAAATTCTATCTAAAATATCCTTCCGTTATATAGAAAAAGTCAATTATCACCTAAAGGGCGGTCCCATATCTGCCACCCCTCTATCAGTGATCCGGCATACTAACCTTTAATCAAAATAAACAGTAAAGCGATCACAAAAGTCGGTCGGGCCGATGGTTCCTACTCTACTTTTGATATTCTGGTGACGTCATTTCCCGTCACGCGGTGGTATTAGAGATCATTTCCAACTAAAATTCTAGTCAAAAACTTGGGGATGCGGCAATCGCGATTTACCATCGATTTTTCTATTTACCAGCCAACGGTCGACTACTGTCGCCATCTAATGGCAGAAAATAAAATCAGAAAAGATCAAAAGCGATCCATTGCTACTGAGTATCGAAAAATTGACTTAATCGGAAATTAAATTACTTAATTTAAAGCTTAAAAAAGTCCAGAACCGTTTCCTGTTTATATCTGGTTAAGCATAATTACGTCCGTTTCCTCATTAGCAATTTCTACTTTTGCCCCGTCTCTTACTAGATTAGTGCCAAATTTTCCTCTTCGGAAAAAGTGAACAAAAATAACCATCGCCAGGTGCCCGGCCTCATCGATCTGGTCAAATTTCCCCGACCACGTGACCTGCCGCTGACGTCACCCACCAGACCCACAATCGGAGAGCTGAAAATATCGCCTGGAGTATCCGACCCAGCTATAAATACAGCGTGGGAGAAGAGGTCGACAACGACGCTGCATCTCTCTTAGTCATCGTCATCGGCCCCCATTTGCCAACCAACCACTTTTTTCCTAGGTAACCTCTGTCCTAAAACACAATCTTATAGATACTATACTAGCAGAAATTCTCAATTTAATCCAAAAGGTACAAGGAACAACTTTCTCCTCTATCAGAATAAGATTCTCTAAAAAGATACACTCAGGCAGTTTATTTTTCCGGTTTAAAAAACTGTCTAGTTACATTAAACCTGTTAATCACTAGTGCCAACCTTAGGACTGAATAGCCAATCGGTATCACGGATGAGGTGGATAACAAGAAATATAAAATCAACGGATGGATAATCTGATATATGATATAACGATGCACAAATGTAATACGTAATTATGTTACTAAAAAATTAAGCTGTTTTTCTACGCACGATATAAGATAGTTGGCTGCTCAATCACCTTTAAGAGAGCTCAGTAAAAAACGCTTCGAAAATAATCTCAAAGGTTTTTTTGCTTTCCTTTTCTAATTTGAGCAGCAAAAAGCCGGTGTTCCGTCGGATGTGAGTAATTATCTCTTCGTTCTAATAACAAAACACCACAATAATACCGGTTAAAACATGTTTGTAAGACACCTGGATGAATTTACTACCTTGTCTGTCATAGTACCGCTGCTGTGCAATCCCTATTTGTAAGCACGAAAGAAAAAAGACGATACAAATCATTTCATAATAGATGCACATATTTTTCTGGATTATATAATGTATATGGCAAAAAACTTATTTTAATATCTCTGTGTCCGCGTTATATGCCTTTCGGACACTCATACATAGAAATCTTTGAGGTTTACGACAGTAAACTGAATGATATTGGTAAAATTGTAGAAAAAAAGGTTTAAACTCCTAAACAAACGAAGAGAAAATTATTACCAGTATTCACACTTACGAAAAATGGTCTTTTAATCAAACTTAAGTTGCTCATTTTCTACTCACGTCAGTCTAGAATAAGGAAAAAATAATACTTCTGGTTGAACTAAACATGCTTTATTTTCGTATTTTCATATTTATTGACTTACCAGATTCATTGCTTTATTAATCGTCAATAACTTCTATACAATAACACACTTTTTAATTGTAAAACTTAAAAAGCCTTCTCATATTGATCTAGAACTGAAAAATTTGAAAAGTATTTTAAAAATACTGTTGTCAAGTGTCCGCATGACAAGACTAATTTGACGCATGTTTTGAGCCTGTATTTCGCGCGCAAATTCCAAAAAATAAAATCTTTCATATTGAAAATGGGTCAGATTTTAAAATTCGGGAAATTTACTGATGCCAGTCAGTATATCAAAATCCGGGACAAATGGTCACTCTATTCAAACTATCAATAAACGGTATATCCCCCGCATTTGTATTAATTTATTTCCAAACCATTGACAAATGGAAACAGTCATATAACCGGCAGCATTCAAAATTTATCAAAATTAATGACGCGTTAGGCGGGTCACTGTTATTTATCCGTAAGTGTATCCATAACAAAGAAACACGTGGGCAGACTGAAAGATTCAAACGGAAGTCAACTCCGCCCTCCAACCAATAATCATACGTTCTTCTTAGTCACCTGACTAAACATATGTTGGCCACCTTCCAGAACATCCGATCGACCGGATCCACCAAACAGAAAATAGCGGAGAATCGGGATATTTTGGCAATTTTTCTTCCGCCATCCAAATTAGTCACCTGTCTAGGGACGCATCGTTTACCACCAGAGGGAGAAATTTCTAACAGGTCATCGATGGTGACTCACAACGCTATAAAAACTCGGAAGGAACGTTTATAAATCACCCCGAAGGGGGTTATGGTTCATCTCCTCCCGGGTCACGTGAAAAGTTTCGAATTTGCCTCCACCCAGCTCGGGTCCTAGATCGATGTTTGGCGCGTGCATCGATAACCCTCTCCGATCGAAACGGATATCCGAAACTGAATTCTAGCGAGGAAATGCGTATTCGATGGAAAAGTCCAACTTCTTAGTATTTTGTGCGGATATTCTGTCCAAAGTTTTTCAAAATTGAAGAGTATACAAAGCAGTCTGAGAATAACGTCTGCGACTGATGGTTGAGAGGGGAGTTGAAAACCAACACCACCGTGTCGAATGCGTGGGGAAAGAGCCATTATTTATTGGAAGTAATCGTTTGAAAACAAACGGCTCTCTTAATAAAATGATTTTTTCCCTAAACAATTTAATTTCCTCCAATGAAAGTTAACTAAACTGCTTTAAGTTATCTTTATTCGAGAAACAGATTCATTCTCGTAGGAAATGTAGGTAATCAGGATATAGTCTATTCAAATTAATTAATTCATCCTGTATTATTTTAGATTATTATTAAATTTTAAACATCAGCTGATGATAATTATAATATAGATTAGCTAAAATTAAAAATTAAAGATTTTAAAAACAAAACAGAATAAAGCCCATTTTATTGTTTTTCCTTCATAACAAAGAAAACAAGATGAAAACCTGTGGTATTTCGTAGAAAACAAGGTAGCCACAAAAAGAATTGTAAAACTAAAAAAGCAATACTTTCATTTTTTCATCTTTGATTTCTTATTAGTCAGTAAATGTGATACAATAAATAATATAAACTATAGGGAAAATTACATCAGAACTTTTTAGACTTAAAGCATTAAGTCTTATTTATTTTAAATCTAATCTTATTTTGAAACATTTAATATGTATCAGTACATTTGCATAATTTCAGCTTATTTAAATCTTTAGCAGATATTTACAAGTTTTTAAATTGGATCTGACTATAAAATCTTTGTATAGTATTCAGGATAGTAAAAAATAATTCATCTATTTAACTTGCTCGAGTAAAAGGATTTAAAAATAATATATAATCTTACATTTTGTTCAACTTATAATTTAATTGTTGGGAACACAGCAATGTTTGTATTTAAAAGACAAACATAATTGGGGTTTTTGGCACAAGAATCTAAAAAGTCATGCACTCCAAATATTACTAGTACTATAAAAGAGAAAACTGAGACAACTAAATTTTAACAATGTAGTAAAGTTTCATTATTAGAAAAAATATTTAGATAATATGTATTGATATACAACTGATGATATATATAATGTATTGTATTAAATTTAGTTACAGGTTAGCATTACATGACAGCTATCTAAAGTGATTTTTTTATTATCTTATACTTTGATAATTCTATATTTCAAATTTTTTATATAAAATTTGAAAGTTTTTCTTATATTTTAAATTCTGATGATAAACCTTTTAGAAAACTCTCTTAAAAGAAAAAAATAGACATATCAGTATTTTCTTAACATTAACAAATAGTCTAACATCATTTTCAATAAAAAAATAAATAAACTCAAAGAATATAAAAACAAACAAATATAATTTATAAACCAAAATAAAACATTTCTACTAGTTTGTAATTTAAAATCATACTGTGAAATAAATATCTGCTTAAACAATAGTACTTTCAATTATGAATCAATGTAGCACTGACAATGATAAAGTATTACAAGAATTTTGGCAATAATAACACAATATAATATTTATTATCACATCTCCCTGACATATTATCTGGCAACCATCCGGAATGACATCATAGCAGATACCTTATCACATACTAAAAACAGGCTATCAACACACACTTCATCTTTTTCACTGATAATGGTATATACATGTTGTATAATATCTAAAAAATTATAATTAATCATCAACTTTTCTCTTTATGCCCAATGAAAATAAACTTGTAAATTATTGGCATAAGTATATATATTATATTTTCTCGTGTTTGCTTTTATATTTAAGTAATTATGTTATTAGATATACAATCACTTGGAAATACAAATTCTATCAAATTAATTCATTTATTGTTTTTATTATTTTCAAATATTTATACAACTTAGTGCAATACATTATAAAATAAAGCAAGCATTAAATTTAAATTTGTATTTATAAGAAATTTATCTAATCTGAACGGATAAAAACTTGTTTATAGTAATAAAACGACGTTAAAATTATTTTAAAAATAATAAAATTTATTAATATAAAGATATAATAATGCATTTATCACACACAGTGTAGAATTTTCAATTGTATCAATGTATATTACCATTCACTGGGCAATATTATCAAAATGAAAGATCATTATTTATTTAATTTAACTTTAAAAAGTAAGTATTGAAATTTTTTAAAGCTCCCATTCATTCTAAGCAACAACAAGAAAAAAATAGATCATTATTTATTTAATTTAACTTTAAAAAGTAAGTATTGAAATTTTTTAAAGCTCCCCATTCATTCTAAGCAACAAGAAAAAAAAAATTTTAAGAAAAAATAAAATTAATTAAAAAACTAATCAACTTCAAAAATTCAGAATAAGCTTTTTCAAATAAACAAATAATTTGTAAATTTTCTGCCATAAAATAATTTTAATTAATTTCCTAATAATGTATATTTTTAATTACCTATATAAAATTTGGCAAATAACAATTAGCTACTCAAATTATTGACCTAATCAACTTGTTCTACTTTGTTTTGTCCTAGATCTATGAATGTAATTTGATACAACTTAAAAAAAAGGTTAATCTGAAACTGGATTACTGAAATTCTATGTATTTTTTAAAATTAATATTTTTTTATCAGATTTCCAAATTTAATTAAAAATCTAAACAAAGCATTTCAAAAAAATTTTTATTACTGCTTAAAAATATACAATAATAATTAAATTAACTTTTTCTGATCTTATCTAAATTAAAATTAAGAAAAAATATTTTTTTACAAACTTTATACATGTAAGCATTTTTTATTTTCAGATAAAAAAACAATAACAATCATCAGAAAAAACTGCAGAGAGAAAATTATGATCCACAAATAACTAATGTATAAAACAGGATTTTCCAATAAAGTGTAATTGTAAGAAATATTAAAATCATATACATTTATAATACTAAATTTTTACTAGCTAATATGGTTATATTAAATAATTCATTAATATAATAAAGCTATGTTTCTTTTATTTTGTATACTTGTTAAATAACAACATACTAAAAATATTTTCTTCATATTTAAAATAATTTTTAAGACATTTATTTGGAGTTTAAAAAATAAATTACCTATTTAAAAAACATCTAATATACAAAAAATAAATAAAATACTGAGAAATTAAGATATATACCACAGCAGCTACACTTAATTGATGATTTAATGAAAATAAAACAATAACCACCAGCATTTTTGCATAAACATGCTTAATATGATATTTGCTTATATTTTAATAAAGCAATGCTATGAACTAAATAACTATAAATGTAGTAAATATCCTAATTTTTTTAGTTTAATATATTAGATGTTTTCAAATTTATTGTCTTTTTAGATGAAAATAGTTTCTTTGAAACAAAAAACTTTGCATAAAAATATATAAACACATCATTAAATAAACTGATTATTTTTACTAAAGTTGTAATAAAATTCATAGGAAATTTTAATATATGAAATATCTATATTCAATCTTCCAATAAAATCAGTTGAACAAATGCAACCTGTCTTTTGATATTTGCTCACATTGAAAGGATTCTCTTTTCTTTTTGGCTATATTAAGTTAAAATTTTCAGACCAAGAAATATATCTCAAATTTAATTAAAAAGTGTTTATATAAAGAAAATTTCCCTTCCTAACTCCTTTTATTTTGTCCTAATATTTTCAGCAGATATTAAATAAACTAAGAAACACATTTATTCCATATTTTGCAGAAAACAATTGATCTTTGCAACTTATTGAAGGTTTATTGAGAATAGATCTCATATTTCACTTTATTTTGATTAAATTAAGTTGAAATTCCCTTGAGTAATTTAAGAAATACTTATATTTCAAATTTCAAAACTATTTGAATAATGCAACAATTGTAGTATTAGTGAAAGAAAACAAATTTTTATGATGCTTTTTGCTATTTTCAAACTGCTCTGCTTTTATTAATTGAATATGAAGTAATAAATCTCTCTTAAATACTAAAACCAATTATAAATATTTAATCTAGAACAGGGGTAGCAAATCTTTAAAAAGGTTTGCCATTGCTGTTCTAGATTGCCAAAGGGCATGCCAAAGTTGGCTAAGTTTTTGTAAATCTATCCCTTGTAGGTCAATCCAAATGCTAATTTACTTAAACAATATACTACTTCATTTTGCATGCCCAAAAAATTTGCCAGCATACAACTTTGGGCATGCATGTCATAGGTCACCATCCCTGGCCTAGAATAAGTTACAATAAACTGAATTTTGATTGTAAAAATTCTCATAATAAGAGATTTAATAATTACTGTTTAGATTTATTGCCATGTATCTTGATTCAATTATTTATACATTTATGTTTGAAAAATATTTAATGAAAAACTTGCATTATTAATAGAAAAAACTATATAAAATTTAACAATTCAAGCACTTAGAAATGAGTGAAATGTAATCTTATTGAAAAAGTCAATGTATAGAGGGAAACATTGTATAATAAAAACTTGATTCTATTAATTAATATTTGATTAACTTGATTCTATTTATTAATTATGGAATTAATTAATATAAATAAAAGATTCTTTTAATTTTGCTTTTCATTTATTAATATAAAACGTTTACAAAATATATATCAAATGAAACTTTTATATTTCCTGTCAGTTTTATTGTTTTTAATTATTATATATTACAATGCATAATAAATTTTATTAGTCATTAAAATATTTTATATCTGCTTTAAAAATATTTGGGCATTTGATATGAAACCAAGAAAAAAAACACTTTGGTAATGTTTCTAAATATAACTTGAAATTTTTGAATTTATGTTATTTTGATCTTATTTATAGAAAACTGTTGAAAAATATCATAATCCAATAAAAATTCCAAAATTAATTATCAACAATTTTTTCCACATTATAAAATGAAATATTTTTTAAAGGAATAAATCAAATGCTGAATATTCAGTAACAACTGTACTTTCAAAACATTTTTCTAGCATATTATTTATGACAACATTTTTATATAACTTTTGACTGATGATTTTGTATCTTTTTCGATTTATTAATCTTAATACTGATAGCTTAAACTAGTTAATAAATTTCAAACAAAAGAAATAAATCAATACTTTTAGTGTCAAATATCAGAATTTCTAATTCAATCTTAGAAAAACAACATTTCCTATTAAATAATTTCATATCTTCTAAAATATTTTAATATTGTACATTTATAAATATTTATTTTTAAGATATTTCAGTTATCTTTTAAAATCACTTATATTATCTATAAGTATCTTAAGAAGATTATGTCATTAGACTTAATTTTTAATAGCAAACGTTTTGTTATAATAAAATGATGACAGAAAAGAAAGTTAAAGAAAAAGTCCTGGATGACATCTGAAATTTTCACAAAGTGGTTAAAGGAATTGGACAGAAAATCATATTGTGAGAAAAGAAAACTTTGCCTGTTTATTGATAACTGTACTGCACACTGTGAAGTGTCATCACTGAAAGCCATAAAGCTAATTTTTCTCCCTCCAAACACCACTTCGAAGTTGCAACCATGTGACCAAGGCATAATTCGATGTGTTAAATTTTATTACAGAAAAGAGATGATTCGACGAGCTATAGACACCTTCGATAAAAAAATATCCTTCCAAATCAGTTTACTGGAAGCATTGACTATTTTAAGGAGCGCATGGAGGAATGTTAGTCAAACAACAATTCAAAATTGAAACACACTGGCTTTGCTTTAGTAGAAGTAAAGATACAAGAAAGTTCCGATGAATTAAATAAAATTGACTTTGGTATTGAGGATGGTCAGGAACGGGAACTTTTTCCCAACAACATAACTTTTGAAGATTATGTCATGACGAACGATGAAGTTTTAACAACTGAATCATTTAATGAAGCTGAAATAATTGATTCATTAATGAACAGAGAAAACGAGGAAGATCAAAAAAGTGAAAATTCAGAATCTGATGAAGAAGAAGAAAAATTACCATCTTTGTCAAAAGCCTCCGTTGCTCTAGACACTGTCCACCGATTTTTGCTAGGCACCGAGAATTCATTTAATTACCCGAACAATGCTGATAAGATCCAAGACTTTCTGAGAAAATGTCGGGAAAGAAACAAACAATCTTTGATAATGGATTACTTTAAAAATTAATTTAAATAAACTATAACTCTCTGTGTCAAAAGCCAAAAATGCTCAGCATGAACTTAATACAAGAAACAACGTTGTACCTTAGAGATGTCGTCGACATCTCTAAGGTACACTATTTTACGACCCTCCAAGCTTAAGTATAACTGTTTATCGAAAACCTTCCAGTATAGAAGTACTGATCCCGAAATGGTCTGATGACAAGTGGCAATACAAAAAGGCAGCTATCAGAGCATATCTTACCTGCCCAATGACGCACTGCAGCACAGAGGACCACCTTAAAACAGAGATCGAATATATCATAACAATAGCACTGAGGCATGGGTACTCCAGATATCTAGTAAACAAATTGTTAAAAGAACTAAAAGAGAAAAGAAGTCTGACGAACAATGGTCAACAAAGTACAGCTCATGCAGACCACACAAGTAATAATCTGGATGATTGCAAACAATACCAAGTTATCACAGATGCACTAAGTAAAAATAATAATGTTAAAAGATTGTTAAAGCTTGCAAACAAGAAACCGACAATAAAAAGAGCTAGCACAGTAGCGGACCTTCTTAAAAATGTAAAAGATACTTATTGTAAATATGACCAATCAGTAGTTTACCAAGTACCCATAGTAAACCTAGATAAACAGGCTAATGAAGTATATATTGGAGCCACATCCAGAAATCTTAGAGATAGGTTCAAAGAGCACAAAGCCGACTTAAAGGAAGGCCGCCTAACTACAGCCCTTGCTAGGAGAGCGTATGAACATAACATCCAAGTAGAATGGGATGAGGCAAGAATAATCCAAAAGGTCAATGATCAAAAAGAGCTGCCAGTAGTGGAAGAGTTAAGAATCTTTAAAGGAATCTATGGTAAAGAGACAATTAACGCAAGATAGTCTTTAAACCAACCCTATCTTGGAAATATGCATTAAGGCATAGCATAGATGAGAATAAAGCCAATTAAGTTTAAAGAAAACGTATGAAGGACCCTAATTTTGGACTTAGCTGGTTACAGGTTTCCTCAAGAAAATATGGGGCAATATTAAGCACACTTGTGAACAATGTGCATTTCAATTAAAGAGAAATATGGACTCTCAATCTAATACACATATACTTTGTACTTTTTACCGAGTACTTTAAGATACAAGCCTATATCCCTTTAATGTCTTTGTTTATATTTATTTTAAAGTTTATTTATTAATACATAACATGTTTATATATATTTTATTTTTGTTTTAAAATTTATTTATTAAGGTTCTTATCTAAAGAATGTTTTAAATTTTGAATTGTATAAATATCGAAATGTTCGATTCCTAACGTATATGTTTCTGAGTTCTAGAATTTTTAAAACTGTTACAAATGAATGAGCTGATGAGGGCGTGTTAACGCCAAAAGTGCTTCTCAATAAAGTTATTTCTCATTATCATAAGAAGTTTATTTTTTGTCCTTATATATTACTAATGCAGTTTTAATTCACTATATTATAGATTCTTGAAATTAATTTAATTCAGGAACAGATGATAAAATTAACAAAAGAAATATTTTAATTTTTTGTTGCAGTTAAAGATTAGAGTTAAAAATGCATTAATCAGAACTTAAATTTACAGTGTCATTTTAATATATTAATATATGATTTTAAGTTATTAAATAATCATATTTTAAAACATCAGTTAAACTTTTTCTATTGTAGGAATGTAATTATATTTAATATTTGAAAATTTCAAAAGAATAAATATATTAGATTTGTCTTATATAATAAAATTCAAAACCTAGTTAAATATGGAAATAAAACAGTATTATTAATTCTGTTTTATTTGTAATTATTAATTAAAGATAGCTAAATAATGTTTAATGCTCATGTTTTAAAATGAATTTTAAGCTTTTATAAAAATGTGTTTTCACAATATTTTATCATCATCAAATGCAAAATATTAATGAAAAGTTTCATTTTAAATATCAATTATTTGTTTACATTTATCAAGATTAATAAAGTTAGTATAATATAGCTGACCGTTAATTATCTTATAAAAAGTATATAATCAAACATTATAATTAATGTTTTTTATATATAATTTGTATATTATTAAAATTAATTTCAGATTTTATTCTGCATAAATGCATATGTATTATCATCAAGATATTGAGTAACAGAGAGATATACATTTTAAAGTAATAAAATATTCTGATCCAATTTTTATATAAATGTAGCATTATTATTATAAAATAATTTAATAAATATATAAAACAAAAAAGACAAATTGATGTTTTATTACTGAAATATCCAATACATTATTATTTAATTGAGTTAATAGAAAAATATAAAAAAAAAAAACATTAAAGATGGCTGAATTGGAACAGATAACTTTTATCAATTTTGAGCATTTGCTTACTATATGAATTAATATCATCTTGATAAAATAGACAATCAATTTTAAACTTTTTATATATCTTAGAAAAAAGCAAAGTTTTATAAGAAATTTGCAGTTTATTGAAATAAAACATTCATGAATTTGAATGATTAAAACATGCCATTTTTCAATTAAATTTTTATAAAATATATCATAAAAAGTTCATTATTTTCACAAAATCTGGTAAATTAATTTTATTCTTGACAATAATTTTGATTATAATAATTAGATTGTTAGTTTAGTAACTATAATCTATTCTATATGAATTTTCTTTAAATATTAAAATTTATAACTTTAAAATTGCTATAAATAAATTTAGAAAGCAATATTATAACAATGAATATATGATATATATTCATCATTATAAACTGGTTTCATAAAAAACATAAGTGACACAAAAATTAGTTAAAATATATGCTATTATTATAAGTAATTGATTCTACATTTCAAAACAACAAATCTTTATTCCATTTATGTTCAAAGCAATTTTTCATGGCTGAAGATAAGATTTAAGTCTTCAAAAATATTTCTATATTAACATTTTTTATTGTAAATTTTAGAAGATTTTGTCCCTTTTAAATCATATATTTTGTATACAGGTAGTTCTCAATTTATGATAAGTTCCGTTCCAACATCTCTGTCATAAGTCAATTCTGACATAAGTCAAGGACTTTTTTAATTCTTGATTTGTTTGATCTCTGTTTTAATATTTTCATAAATTAAGTTTCTATTTAACTTAAAATAATTAAACAAAACTTTCATCTTATTTTTTATATTGGAATTTTCATTAGTAGTATTATTTCTCTTACTGGACATGACAGAGTTACGACGCAATACAATAATAAGGAATAATTTCAATATAATAATAATAAGGCTTTGCTTGCCAAATAATAGCAATACTGCAATGTGTATATAAAAGCAATGCGATATGTATGTATATGCAAGCAGCAAAGTTGAATTAGAGAATTTTTAGTAATAATTTTTGGCTGTCATAAATGTGAATTATCATAAATCGAGAACTACTTGTATTTGAAAATTTATGATAAATTTCTTATTTTACTAGAGCAATGTTTCCCAAGCTTTCAGCACTCACTCACTCCTTATAAAATTTTTGTAATTACAGTATACTTTCTCTTAGGAAATGCAATTTGGAAGAAGAAGTTATTATTTTATTTAAACAAGAATAATCATAAAAGTATTTTCATTTGATATTTCAATTATAATAAATTACAGACATGAAATTTTGTGAACTGAGACAAAAATATAAAAGTAAAATGAAATAATCAAAATCAAGAAAATGCCTCATATTTTAAAGATCTTTTGTATACCTCTGGAGTATGCATATCATACTTTAGAAACACTGTACTAAACTATTTACGGTGGACTCTTGATTTTATGAACTGGTATGGACTCCAAAAAAGTTCATAATAGGAATGGCATTAACATTAGGGACTTTTTGGGACTATTACAAAATAATTCTATTTTTCAGATTACTTTTTAATTCAGAGTACACTGACTATTAATCTCAGATTTTAGGGACAGTGCCTGCAAACAAGATATAGAAAAAATTATTCCAGGACATTAATTTTTAATTATTTTATTTCGTATTATAGATTATATGCATTAGATAAATATTTAAAATATATAATAATAATTTAACTTTTAATTATTTAAAAATTACAAAAACATTAAACTTATAATATTTTCAGTCTCCTTATTGCTATCAAGGCTATCATCATTAGATGATGGAGTAAATGGAAAACACTTGTTTAATAATGAAAACAGGAATAATAATAGCAGATGAGATCTGAGCTGGTAGGAATGAATGAAGAAAGACTTTTGTGCCTATCCACAAAATTGCTAAAAAATTGTCATAAATAAATAATCTTTGCTATATACAAAAAAGTACAGTACCAAAGCAGGTTGCTTTTGTGTATTTTTTCAGAATTTCTTATCAGCTTAATTTAGGCAACAGTCTATTTCAATTTTTTAACTAAAAAATAATGATAATTCTAATACTGCTGTAATTAAAAACTATTTACTTTAAAGATGATTAAAATATTGAAAATTTTATGGAAAATAAAAGTAATTAAACAATGATAATTCTAGAATGACATTTTGTATTAGAAATGTTCCTGCTGATACAATACATTACTTAGCACATAAAAAGAACTTATTTAAATTTTTATTTCTTTACAAATTTTATAAATATCTGATTTTCATACTTTAATATTTTGAAGAGATGATTTATTTCAACTTATTATTTTTTATTACTTTTAAATTCAATAACTCAACAAATTTCTTAAAAATTATTGATGAAAAATTCAATAATATATAACTGAATTCCAATAAACCAACTACACTAAGCAGATACTTAAAATAAAATTTAAGAGTATTGGCACAGTATAGCTAAATGCTTCAAAAAGTTACTATACTAATGAATCTACACAGTTTGGGAAATATATTCAATAGAAAAAAATAACAATTTATTTCTAAAAATCTGAATTGACTTAATAGAATATAAAATATTTTTTAAAAAGCTACATGATAAAATATGAAGATACAATTAAATCTAAATTATAATATATAATAAATACAAATATATTTATGACAGTGAGGCTGAATTGTTAGTGTCACTAGCAGTGTGTGCAGAGTTGCCAGATACTTTTATACAAATACAGTGATACCTTGGTTCCCAAACACAATCTGTTCCTTGACCCTGTTCGTGATCCGAAAAGTTCGTAATCCGAATCAATTTTTCGCATTGCAATTAATGTAAATCCAAATAATACGTTTTTTGTCCTAGAAAAATTTTTTAACATGTTATGGCTTTGTGTGTGGAAAAAATACAGAAAGGAAATAAATATAACAGTAATATTAGAAGAAAGCATGTTTAACACTACCTTCACTAACACTTAACTTTTTTGGGAGCCATAATAAGGGATAAATTTAATTAAATAAAGAAAAAAACTAAAATATTAACACTTGTTGGAACTTAACTGTACCCATATGAGCTGGGCGAATTGGATTGCTGCTGGGACGAGGCTGTGTGCAGGGTTTTGTGTGCCGCGAATCACGTGTGCTCCATGCATTCCGTGCGTGTGTGTTTGTGAACCAAAGCATCATTCGTAAAGCGAAGCAAAATTTGTTGCGAATGGTGTTCGTAGACTGATTTGTTCGTGATCCGAGGTATCACTGTATATACAAACAAGATGTATGTGTGTGTGTATGCTTGTGAAGGTGTGTTGTAAGTAGGTATGTGCTGTATATGTATATATCTTTATAAAAATAATACAGTGAACAAAATTTTCCTCTGATTTGAAACATTACACAAAAAATATGCTGGGTATAAACATTAGGATTTCTGCACATTTTATCTCAACTCAGAAAGTTTTTATTAAATATATATTTCCACAGTTTTTTTTACATTAGAACACTTCAACATCTGATCAATTTGTTACTCAAAAAACATCTAGTCAATATGTGATTTCTCTCCATGTTTTTCCAACATATCAGTCACTGTTGCTAAAGCATTAATTATCTTTGCTTTCTAAGTTTCAATCTCAAGAACTGGTATTAAATTACACTTTTAATATGGGGATTTATTAAAGACAAAGTCAAGAAGGGGGTAATGTCCAGATGAATGTGTGGTGACAATATGACCATCCCTCCCAAGCTATCAGTTTGGAAACATTTTATCCAAGAAATAATGAACATCTAAGCTCTACTATTACAATCTTATTGAAAAAACTACCATGGCTGAAACTCGATGTTAAACATATAGCTCCATTACATCAAGGTAAATGTTTGTTGAAATTGTGGGCTCAGTAAAAAAGAACATTCCACAGATTATGCACCTATATAAAAAAAACTTTTAAGAACTGGCCTAAATATTGCTACAAATTGCATATTACTATCAAGCATAGTTTTTAGGTTATGATTTTTCTTAATCAGGGAAAGACTATGTTCACTCAATTGTGATTTTAGACTTAAATTATAAGATAACAATAAAACTTTAAAATTTATATATAATAACTATAGTAATAAATATTTAAAACAAGCAATATAGCATCATTGTAACCTATTGTCTGCCTAATAAGTATAGAGTATACAATACAATATTGCATTTATCAATATTTATAAAAGATTTTTAAGAAAAAGTTGAACAGTAAAGAATGTACTATCACTTTATAATGAATTATTTTGCATTATAGTGAATCTATACTAAATGAAGTTACACTATGTGACATATTCTTGTATAAATGTAGATCAAATTGTGTGATTTTTGACTGGCATTTATATTTGTGTATAAGAAAAATCTTACATCAGTTTTTAGATATACTTTCATTGCACATTATAACATATATTGTGTACAAGTATTTTTCCATTATCAAGTTTATTTTGTAAGTAATCATTTAATTTTCTATTTTATTTTTATTATAAATTTAAGCAAAACATATGTTCTAGCTTTTACTAGCATATATAGTAATTGTTTTTTCAATATATTTTTATTGAGACTTACATTGATCGTACAATCAGCAAATGAATTTAAAATGGTAATCAAAATCTTCATAAATTATTATTCTCTAACTCGGGGCATCCAATCTTTTCTTCTGTGGGCCACATTTGAAGAAAAAAATTATCTCAACATAGGCAGCACGAAACGTTGTCTCAGAATGAGGCTTAAAGAACATAAACGGTCGATAGACGCTGTGACCTTTGACACTGCTCTGGCTTTAATAAATATATTTTTCCACTTTTAAAAATTGAGCTGAATTATTTACATTGAATAAGAAGAAATTATGCATTAAAAGTTTTTTCTTTTAACTGCCATGATATATTAACACTGCAAGATTTTTTGTTGTTGAACTGATCTCTCAACCAAAAATCAGGATATAAAAACACATGGTATAAAATAAGTGATCATGATGGCCATACCATGGAGAACCAGTGACTAGTTACTCTTTCTTCAATGAAATGATTTCATAAAAGCTATTGTACTGGTCATAAAGTATGAGGCACAGCCCTATCTTGCATGAAAATTTAAAATTTCATTTTAAATTTGTCTTATTTATTTTTTGTGCTTTTTCCATATATTTCCTGTTGCACATCACCATAATTCCCCTATCAGCAGATTTTGAAATTAATTTTTTACACTGAATCCTTCTCTCCATTCCTAAATAGTATATGCACAAATTTTGATGCCATTCCATTTATTAGTTAGAGCTACTGAGTGCTCTGAATAGAGAAACTTAAATAATAACTATCATGTATGTTTCATTATTAATATATTTGGTAGTTTTAAAATATATACATGTCAAAAGAACAGTATCCAGGAACTCAAAATAATAATAATAATGAAAAATAATATCTTTGATATAAAGATTTAGTTTATTATTTTCTTGCTTTTTTTAAAATTTAACTTACTTCATAGAAAAGCTTCTTTCTTTCATGTGCTGGAATTCCCATATAGCTCTCCATTGGTGGCATCACAGCATAAACTTCTATTCAAAATAATAAAATATTATTTCATTATTTTTAGTTATAAATTGCATATTTATAAAACTGTATAATAAAATGAAAAATGATTATAATTATAAAGTACCATATATATATATATTCATGCATAAATCAAGTATAATCTTACTCCTTAATTCAATCTCTAAAAAATAATAAAAAAATAGAAATCTACATAGATATATAGGTTTAAGTTATATATATATATAACCCAACACTAATTTTAATATTTAGAACAATAAATAATACATTGAAATAAATAGATCTTTTGAACATTTAGTGTGGAGAACATGAATGATTCAGGTATCTCTCAGCATACAAACTTCGTGCCTTAATTGTGAATTTTTCTTACATTTTCCATAAATGTGAAGCATATCTACTTCTCTTCAAATGAAAATTTCTAGTTGAAAACTTTGTTTACTTACTGAGAATCTTGCTGATACTGAGAGATGTAAAAAGTACAATAATGCTTTTGACATCTCTCAGTCATGTCAACCATATCACAATTTTGTCCCTACTATTTGTTTATATTTGAAGTACTATACATATCTTCCAATATGTTTCATAATAAAATTAATGTAAAGTTGCAAATTCTAACAAATACCAGTAATATTCATTATAAGCTAAACCTAATGGTTCTAATGAGTCTGCAAATCCAGAGTTTGGCCTGAGTCAGGTCTTTTACTACATTCTAAATTAAATATAATTAATTACAAAACAATCTGTCAAAACTTAACGTCTAACTGGCAAAAACAAAACAACCGGAAACTCATAACTAGAAGTATCAATTATGTGTTAGATCGAAAACAACAATGTTCGCTTACATACTAAATAAATTGAATAAATTCTCAAACAAGTTAAATAACAAAAAATATAAATTTATTATTAGTAAGAATCTTTAGACTCCAAACACTTACAAAAGTGTTAATTAAAGCTTTATTTAAACAATAATAAAACAACAATCAATTAATCAACAAAACTTATTTAATCCAACTCAGATATCCAAACTTCAATTATTCACAAGAAATAAACCTTAAATACTACTTAAATTCTAATACCTCCACTACTGATACAAACTTCAAGCAATTGTCGATCTTTACAAGAATTCAAATGTCACTTAGCCAACCTCATGTCAATACCAACATTTCGCTGTGTTGTCGGACACGTACGGTTTTAGCTTATGCAAATGAGCTAAGCTCATTTGCATAGATTCGTGTAACAATATCAAATTTATTAGCTTACAGAGTAATAAATTTGATATTGTTACAATTTAATTATATACTGAACAAAACATTGATAAGAGATCATTCTTATATTCTCATGTCGGATCAGTGGTAAAATTATGTAGATTAGATAATGTCACTAACTGAAAAAGTTTGTTTGGAAGATGGATGTCCGTTCAGTAAACATGTGACTGCTAAATACTATGACGGAGACATGGAAGTAAGTTAACCCTTAAACTAAAATATAATATGTTAGATGATATTCAAAATAATGATAAATAATAAAAGAGCATGCAAAAGTCATTAATGTTAACAAATATCAATAATATTAATTACAACTAAACCTTGCAAAGTCGTGGATTAGAACGAGTGCAATACTATTAATTATAACTAAGCCTAACAGTTAGCGACTCTGCAAATTCCAGAGTTCTGTCTGAGCTCAGGTCTTTTCTAAGTTCTAACTTAATGCTAAGTAATTATAAAACAATCCAACAACAACGTAACGTCTAACTGATGAAACGAAACCAAATATCGGAACTTACATTAAAAGTACCGATTAAGTGTAAACAAACAAAACGATGTTTAGAACTTACACTAATAAATTGAATAAACTTGGAAATCAGAACTTAAACTAAAAGTACCGATTAAGTATTAGCAGTAAAGTGGAGAAATCGGAACTTAAATTAGAAGTACCGATTAAGTGTTAGCAGTAAAACGAATCAAAACGATGTTAGAACTTACACTAAGTAATTGGAATAAACTTCCAAACAGGTTAAATAAATAATAAAACTATAAATTTATTAGACTCAAAACACTTACAAAAGTGTTAACAAATGCTTTATTGAAACTAGAATAAAGCAACAATCAAATAATCAACAAAAATTGTTTAATCCAATTCAAATATCCAACATCCATAAGAAACAAACCTTAAATACTACTAAATTCCACTACCTCCACTTCCGATAAAAACTTCAAACAATCGTCGATCTTTACAAGAACTCAAATGTCACTCGCCAATTTTACGTCTGGATTCAACACCTCTGGTTATCAAACAACACCTCAAAAAGCTTGTTGATTGCGTCGTTCTTTTATACTCGAGTGACGTACAGTCCCGTGTTTTGCTGTTTTTACATACTCTTATGTAACAAGTTAAAGTTATTACTGAACCGCTCTTCCGATCTGAGCTTAGAGTAATTCATTCATGTCATCATCTTTACAGTTTAATTTATATATCGAAATACAGAGTATTACATTTATGTCATTCTGAACCGCTCTTCCGATCTGAGCTTAGAGTAATTCATTCATGTCATCATCTTTACAGTTTAATTTATATATCGAAAAAAACACTGATACGGATCATTCTAGTTCAAAGTTATTAGTTTACAGAGTAATTCAATCATGTCATTATCTTACAATTAATTTATCTACCCAGAGTAATTCATTCATGTCAATATCTTTACAATTAATTTATATATCGAATACAGAGTATTACATTTATGTCATTCTGAACCGCTCTTCCGATCTGAGCTTAGAGTAATTCATTCATGTCATCATCTTTACAGTTTAATTTATATATCGAAAAAAACACTGATACGGATCATTCTTATTTTCACATATCAGTTCAGTGGTAAAATTATTTAAATACGATAACGTCATTAACCGGGATAGCTCTTCCGGAGGACGGTTTCGATTCCGTATCACGTGATTGCTAACGACAGAGACGGAGAATGTGGGAAGTAAGTTAACTTTTAAACTAAAATATAATACATTAGAATATAAGAAAATAACGCTAAAATAATAGAGTGCATTATAAATAAAAATAGGACAGGTCAAAGTTAACTTCCTCACAACCTAACGGTTCTAACGACTCTGCAAATCCAGAGTTCGGCCTGAGCTCAGGTCTTTAACTACTTTCTAAACTAAATATGATTAAATTCAAAACAAGTGATCAAAACTTAACATCTAACATAAGAAAACAAAACAACTAGAACTTACAACTAGAAGTACCGATTAAGTGTTAGAACTAGAACAAACAATGATGTTAGAAACTTATGCTAATAAATTGAAGAAATTCTCAAAACAAGTTAAATAACAAAAATTATAAAATTTATTAGACTCAAAAACACTTACAAAAAGTGTTAATTAAAGCTTTATTTAAATGAAATACGCCACAATTGAAATAAACAACAAAACTTATTTAATCCAATTCAAATATCCAAAATTCAATTTATTCACAATAAATATTACATTAAATACTACTTAATTCTACTACCTCCACCACCAATACAAACTTCAAACAACTGCAGACCTTTACAAGAATTCAAATGTCACTCAACCAATTTCACTTTAGAACCAATACCTGGTTGTGTCGTTGGTTGCCTCCGTTTTTATACTGGTGACTTACAATCCTGTGCTCTGCTCATTTGCATAAGTTCGCGTAACAATATCAATTTGATTAGCTTACAGAGTAATTCATTCATGTCATCCTCTTTAAGAAAGCTTGTCTGAAAAATGGATGTCTGTCTGTAACAAGTGATTGCGAAATATTGAGATGGAGAATGTAGAAGTAAGTCAACTTTTAAACTAAAATATATTTAGATAAATGTTAGATAATATTGAAAATAGTGATAAATAATAAAAGAGTATAATAAAATCAAAACAGGACAGGTCAGAGTTAACTTCCTCACATTCCTCCCACGTAAAATAAGGAACTGTGTAGCATTTCCTTTAAAAATTTGTCCATTAAAGCTTACCCATTTACAAATTCTGTAAACTTTTCGTAGCCTCACTGATATTTAATTAATAAAGTTTATTTTTCTATGAGCATTTAGTTGATCCTTAAAATCTAACATGATCCTTAAAATAACATGTTGATCCTTAAAATCGGATATCATCTAACATATTATATTTTAGTTTAAGGGTTAACTTACTTCCATGTCTCCATCATAGTATTTAGCAGTCACATGTTTACTGAACGGAGGTAAATTTCTTAACACAACAATACATTATATCCATAAAAGGATGCTTGATCAATATCGATCGTTTGATGATGGGAAAATTTTGCTATTAATTCCTTTCAAAGGCTGTAAGAGACTTTTCTGCCTGTTAATTTTTAAATTTTGTTAGTATTTTAGTAATAATCTCTTACAGTCATCGACGAATAATATTTAATGTTCCAAAATGTTACAATGACTCAACCTTTTTGGATTTACAATTACTACTGCTGAAAAGAAAATCATAACTATACAATCTATCTTCTTCGGGGAGGAAGTCCAGCGAGACGACGATAATCCACCCTCTGCATTGGCCTAAGCCGACAGGTCGGCACATCGGAACTATAGCGACATGCAGACCAGAAACAGTTCTTCTGATGTCACTATCTATTGGTGCTGTAGTTCTTGTACCACCAGTGATGTTTCTCACTAGATATGATAGCCTGTTAAACAGGCGGTACTTCTTTAGATTGGCGATATGCTGACAGCCATGAATAGCTCCACTAAATGTATCCTTTAGTTCATAGTTAAGTGGGGATATAATCTTTGAAACCTCGTACAGTCCTGCCCACTTGGGTGCCAATTTGGCACTGAATTGTCTACGGGCTGAAGAAATAGGATGAGATTTTAGTAACACTAGGTCACCCACCTGAAAAGTTTGTTGTCAATGACAACGACGATTATAATGCTATCTCTGTTGATTCTACGTGGAACTGACATTTCTTTGGGATGTATTCATAATCTTTTGTAAGTCTATTAGCTTATCTTCAACAGAAGTTGGCGGGTTAGGGTACTGTGTTAGGTGGTCCCACAGAAACATGATTTCTCGTCCAAGGTGCACCGGTGTATATTGGGTGGAGTCTTAGACAGTTGACTGGATTGCAAAAGCCATCTCCTGTAAATGATTATCCCAATCTCAATGATTCTTATGAATGTATGCTGAGATCATACAGCCTAAAGTGCAGTTGACTCGTTCTGTCATGTTCAATTGGGGATGATAGGGAGTGGTGAACACGTGTTTTATTCCCAACTGGGTGCAGACTTCAACCAACAAGTGTGATATAAATTGCGGTCCATTATCGGAAACTAAGGTTTTAGGTAGTCTATACCTGCAAAAATACTCATTAACAAGGCATTTTACCACAGTTTCCGCCTTGATGTCTCTCAACGGAAACAGTTCAAGCCATTTACTAAAATAATCAGTTATTACTAAGATATAGTTATTGTTTTTCATGGACCTCGGATAGGGGCCAAGGATATCGACACCTACTTGATCGTCAGGTTCCGTAATTAATGTGCATTGCATTAGTCTGGCCGGATGTTGTTGATTAAATTTGACAGTTTGACAAATATGACAAGATAAAATGCCCTCTTTTATGTTTTGAGCCATGGCTGACCAATAGCACCTTTGCTGCAATTTTTTCATAGTCTTTCTGACACCCAGATGACTGGCGGTCGGATGATCGTATAGTTCTTGTAAGACAGCATTTCTAAGAGTCCTGGGGATCACAGGTCTAAAGCCTCCAGATTGATCTGTTTTTCTTGTATAATATAAAATGTCATTAGTTAAGGTATAATGTCTAGAACGAACACCTCATTGTGTCGTTGGTTGCCTCCGTTTTTATATCGTGACTTACAATCCCATGCTCTGCTCATTTGCATAACAAATTCATTTTTATACTTCGTGACTTACAATCCCGATCTCGGCTCATTTGCATAAGTCGCGTCACAATATCAGATTTGATTAGTTTACAGAGTAATTCATTCATGTCATCCTCTTTACAATTTATTTATATATCGAACAAAACATAGATACAGGATCATTCTTACATTCTCATATTGGGTCAGTGATAAAATTATTCAAATGAGATGACGTCATTAGCCAGGACAGCTCTTTTGAAGGACGGTTTCCAATTCTGTAATACATGACTGCTAACTACTGCGACAGAGTAAGTGGAAGTAAGGTCAACTCTTAAACTAAAATATAATATGTTAGATAATATTGAAAATAGTGATAAATAATAAAAGAGTATTATAAAATAAAATATGACAGGTCAGAATTAATGTCTTCATATTAATAGGATGAACAAAGTCAAATATCTCAGACACTGTAGGTTTCAGGATAAATGTATCTTAGTACTTTTATACTCAAAATTCACTATTTATCAAAATCAAGTATAAAAAATTGGACATTCTATTTAAGAAAACAAAACTGATCTCTATCCTTTCTATGCATCCACCTGTCAACAAACCATTATTACCATATATATTGCTTTAAATCCTACAACTTCATTAGTAATATTTTCACTTATTATTTAAAATAACAAATATATTTCAGGTGGACAGAGTTTGTGGGGACACTGTATTTTCTACCTGTATGCAAATTTGAACTATGATGGCATTTTGTCATTCTATTGGAAAATGCTAAAAATGACCAATGTAATCAATTAAATAAGCAAATTATTTAATATCTATTCATTTAAGTATATAACTATCATGTTAAATCTATAATTACAGGTAGGCCTCGATTAGTGCGACTTATAAAATTGATACTGTTTTTCGGTTAGTGCGAGAAAATATTCGATTAGTGCGAGTTGTAAAGACAGACCAGTCTTACTAACAAAGCTCCTTTTATGATGTCAATTAACAAATTACCGTTAATTTTTGGTTAGTAAAACCAAACAAGGAGCAGTCCAAGAACGGTCCCACGATTTTGAAGGGGTGAAACATTAAAATAAATAAATAAAAATAAAAAAAATTGTCAAAGCTAAAAATTGAACCAGCGATCACGATTATAAAATCAGATCTTCAACCACTACACTACTGAGACATTCGACAATTGGCAATTTTAGAATATATGAACTCAATATGAAACTTCTTGTGCTATTTTCTTGATCAATGCTTGAGTAAGTGCACTTTATTGCTCACACATTATATTGTCCTAGGGGACTATTACAGGTAGCACTTTATTGCTCACACATTATATTGTCCTAGAGGACTACTACAAGTTTTTCCGCAATTTCAAAAAAATCAGTGACCCGAATGTCTGAACCTCCCCTTGTTAGTAACAAACAGGGATAGGGTGGGAAGTGGCATCATCCATTGGTTAAAACATTTGTGATTAAGATCATTAATAGGGAAAATAATTCAAAATACCCATCTCAACCTATTAAATGGAAAGAAGTTTACTACAAAAATGTCCATTAAATAAGAGGCATATAATTAAGTACATTTCTTTGCTTTTGTTTGCCTTTGCACAACTGTGAACTAATTATTCAAAAAATAACTCAAAATTGTAGAATCAATCTTAAGCCTTTTTTTAATAAATAGTTTATCAAGTTTAAATATTTTCTGTGAATTGCAAAAAAAAAAAAAAAAAAAAAAAAAAAAAAAAAAAAAAAAAAAAAAAAAAAAAAAAAAAAAAAAAAAAAAAAAAAAAAAAAAAAAAAAAAAAAAAAAAAAAAAAAAAAAAAAAAAAAAAAAAAAAAAAAAAAAAAAAAAAAAAAAAAAAAAAAAAAAAAAAAAAAAAAAAAAAAAAAAAAAAAAAAAAAAAAAAAAAAAAAAAAAAAAAAAAAAAAAAAAAAAAAAAAAAAAAAAAAAAAAAAAAAAAAAAAAAAAAAAAAAAAAAAAAAAAAAAAAAAAAAAAAAAAAAAAAAAAAAAAAAAAAAAAAAAAAAAAAAAAAAAAAAAAAAAAAAAAAAAAAAAAAAAAAAAAAAAAAAAAAAAAAAAAAAAAAAAAAAAAAAAAAAAAAAAAAAAAAAAAAAAAAAAAAAAAAAAAAAAAAAAAAAAAAAAAAAAAAAAAAAAAAAAAAAAAAAAAAAAAAAAAAAAAAAAAAAAAAAAAAAAAAAAAAAAAAAAAAAAAAAAAAAAAAAAAAAAAAAAAAAAAAAAAAAAAAAAAAAAAAAAAAAAAAAAAAAAAAAAAAAAAAAAAAAAAAAAAAAAAAAAAAAAAAAAAAAAAAAAAAAAAAAAAAAAAAAAAAAAAAAAAAAAAAAAAAAAAAAAAAAAAAAAAAAAAAAAAAAAAAAAAAAAAAAAAAAAAAAAAAAAAAAAAAAAAAAAAAAAAAAAAAAAAAAAAAAAAAAAAAAAAAAAAA
>AYEL01089185.1:0-62869 GCA_000484575.1 Olivierus martensii | reverse complement strand
TTTAAGCTGAATTATCAAAAGTTCGATTTTTCAAGTGTTAAAAAATACTATTAGAAGGCCATATTCAACGAAAAGCTCGGACACGTATTCACTCATTTTTGATGTATTTTCACCATAGGCAAGCGGATCAAAATCGGTGGGGAGTCAGCTGTGTCCTCTCCTTGTAAGTGAATTAATTATTCAACTCTCTCAGTTTGATTAATATGAATTTGAATTCACATTCCAAAGAATTTCTATATTAAAATAGCCTTAGAAATTGTTTTTTCATTGGAATAAATAAAAAATGCTACTACACTGGATGAAAAATAAATTTGCTTTCTAATAAAATTGTTGATTTTGATCACTAAGAAAAATATGTCAATCAGATTTTCATATTAATTTTATTAATCATTATTAGTAGTAGCACTTTTCAAATATTTTGGACCTAGATTTATATAAAATATAGGAATTTTTGAAATTAAAATCAATTATAAAGATAATAAATGTTTCAGAATTCTACTTAAAAGGAGGATTTATATTTTGTATACAAAATCAAACATTTTTTAGTCAATATTTAAAAAATAATCTCTTTTTACTTTATATTTAAATAAATTATATCAATAATCAATTATTATTTTGTCATACTACATTCAAATTATTTTATTGTTGCAAATATTGTCTTAATAATAAAACAAAAATCAAAAATTTTCAATTCAAACATTTATTGTTTCAAGAAAATTGCCTAATGCTTCATACAAGTACTTACATTTGAACACTGTTCCAAAGCATCTAATGCAGCAATATGGATGGTACAAATGAATGAGAAATGTAAATGAAAGACACACATTGTTCATATGGATGTTTTCCAGTCCCCAATGAAAAATGTTTCCTGATTAAACTTCTCTCAAACTCCAAAATAATTCAAAGTGCTTTCTTCTGTCATTCATTTTACTTTTTAAAATGATATATTTGTAAATCAGGGCTAATAGCTGTTTTTGTAATGAATGGTATTTCTTAAAAGTTTTACTAACAAATAATTTGAAATACAAAAAAAAAAAAAAAAAAAAAAAAAAAAAAAAAAAAAAAAAAAAAAAAAAAAAAAAAAAAAAAAAAAAAAAACTATTTTTACTGTTTGGATTAACATACTTTTTATATTTGAGAAAATATTAAAGTTATTTCATTTAATTGGATGATATTTAAAATATAAATTTTCTCTTTCATCCAACATTCAAAAATTTTTAATGTTTCATTTAAAGATTTCTTTTAAAATCAAAAGTCTGATTTTAAATCAGAGCAAATAATCTCAACTAGAAATGTAATATTTTATAAATAAAAGAAAAACTAGTTAATTGAAATTAAAAAATTTCACTTATCCACTTATCATAATAATCTAATTTAAAATTTTTAATATCTTAATTCTATTAATATGTTTATAAGCTGTTAACAAATAAATAAAATATAAAAATCTGAAGAAGAAAACTTTTGAATGTAAATCTACTTCAAATATTTGAAGTTACCATATTCAGATGGACAACAGTATGTTGTGACACAGACTTACATTTTACAAATAAAGTACTACACACAGACTTCTATCCATAGTAAAACATATTTGGTAGAATGTATATGACAGAAAAAAACCTCTGATAAACTGTTGCTTTTTCTATGGACCTTGTGCTAAGTTTTGTTGGAACAGGCAAGAAGTTATACAACTTGGTGGGAGGATGGCAAGGACGAGACATGCAGATGAGTTTTTCTGTTAGAAGTTTTATTTCTTTTTAACTGGACCACGTGGAGGTGTAACAGGACGACCAGAATTTAATCCTCCATATTGATATTTGGCCTTCTTTTCAGATGGTTTCAAAATCTATAATTAGATAAAGTTTTTTTTATTATATAATCATGTTTAAAATAAAATATCAAAGATTAGAGAACCTAAATAATTATTGATAATTTCAATTAAAGTATTATTTCTGTAAAAAACTAAACTTAGTGATTAGAATCATGAATTTCTTGTGCATGCTTCTCTTTCTAGAAATAAATATTTGGCTAATTTCTTAATATATTAAAATTCTTGAAAAATTCCAATGAGATTTTTAAAACAAACTCCAACTTTTATTCTTAAAAGATATTACTTCTCAAATTATGAAAACCACTTTGTTCCATATCAACAGTTAATATAATCAATCTAAGTTTTTCCATAACAAATTTACATTATAACAGCAGTTAATGCTGTTATAATGTACAGTAAGACCTTGTTTAACGTGGGGGATACATTCCAAAAAAACCAAGTGCTAAACGAAATAGCATTAAACAAGGTCATCGTAACAAATAATGAAACAGGTGAAACAAAACAATATATATATATAAAATCGATTATTATTTTGTCTATACCTAGTATTCTCACATCTTGACTTATTAGGATCAAACTTTGCAAACTTACTTTCTATGATCCTATGAGTAATACAGAATGCTGTGGATGAAAATCGTCCCATAGATTGAGCATTTTGATAGTTTTGACGAAAATGTGTTTAATCAGGTTTTGTTCGAATTTTGAGCTAATTGTAAAGATTTAATTCGGAATATACGTGGTGATTTAGAAGGTTGGGGAAAAATTGAAGGAGCATGTAGAGCAGGCAATTTATTTTAAGCAAAAGTTCTTAGTCATTTTTTTGATTTGGGATGTCGTTAAAAAGATATAGCACCTGAAAGTTTTGTGACGTCACAAAAAAATGCCGAAAGCAAGCCAAGCCGCAACCAGTTTTAGAACGGTTCTACTACTGACTTGTGAATGTCTCATAACAGATGGATGAAATAGGTGAAACAGAACAGTGAATAAAAAAATATATGTACCATTTTTTTGTTTTATTTTGTATCATGTATTATTACTATTAAATTACATTAATTATACACATTTTTTTATTGCTAGTATCAATTTGTATTCATAAATCATTCATGAAAATCAAAAATATTCAAATAAATAATTTATGTTTGTGATGAGGAAGGATTCATAAATCATTCATGAAAATCAAAAATATTCAAGTAAATAATTTGTCATAAATCATTCATGAAAATCAAAAATATTCAAGTAAATAATTTGTTCATGATGAAGAAGGTTCTTCTTCCTCATTTGACATTTTTTGCTTTATCGTTAAGAACTCATCTAACGTTGTTTGCCTTTTCCTCTTTCGTTTTAGCAAAGAAATGTCGATGATGATACTTTAGCACTAGATATAGCAAGAGGAAAACAGAATGTTTGAAAATTAACAACTGTCAATCGGACAATAGTGGCAAGACACTTTCTTTGCTTCAGTTGCACAGTTTCAAATGTGGCCTAAAAAAACTGGGTATTCTATAGAATACCTACGAAATAAGTATAGATGGTATTATTTTATACTATGTCTTGAAGTTTCAGGCACTATATAGAACACCTAGGCATTCTATACAATGCAGTGGTTTCCCACTTGGCCGGTAAATATATAATTACCGACTGACTTTTTATTAAAATATATATTTCTCCGCTTTAATTATTTGTTAGAACACGTTATTCTAAACTAAAAGATTTTATTATAAGATATAAGTTAACTATTTTTACAAGTTAACTATTTGAATTACAATTTCAAAAGGAATCTTTAAAAGATTCACTTATTGTTTTCTGCACTTTATAATATTCTGTATAAATTAACATTTTTGTTTCGAACGGTAGTTTGACATGCAATGATTACTTATACAGTAATATATCTTGATTTGTCTTGTATATATCTTTTATTTGTCCAGTAGATATCCAACATCAGATGTCTAACAGATAGTACAGAAAGTGTTTCGCTTGCTTCATGTATTAATGCTTAAATTCCATTTCAGTGAAGAAAACAATAATTAGTTTAGATTTTCCGTCCATTTTGAAAAATAGTTTAGCTTAGTATATCTGATAATGCTTATTTAACTGAATTCTGTATTATTTGAATGAAATTGTTTCAGTGCTCTTCTGTGGGAATATATACTATACTTTTACTAATTAATAACTTTTAGTATCAGTATATCAAAATAGTACAGTAAGACCTCGTTTAACGCAGGGGTACGTTGCGAGAAATTCATGGAACCAATTATTCGCACTAATCGAGGCCTACCTGTAATGCGGTTTCAACAGAAAGAAATTGATAAAATATTACTTTTCAAAATATTTATTCATTTTCCTCTCCCACCATTAATTTGCATATTATTTAAATGATTTAAAAAGATATATAATGAAAATTAACATAATGACAGCAAATAACATTATTAAATTGCAATAAAGTTTAAAAATTGATAAAATTTTACTTCTTTATAAACTTTTTTTTTTCAAAGCAACATATTAAATGTTGCCCCAATGTGATATTGTTAAATAATTCAGCTTTCTCATTAAATTATTTTTCACAAGAACACTATATCATTCATTTCCTTTCCAATTAGAAGCTGCCACAGCAACAATCAAAGTTTCATTATAATGGAAAAGTAAATCAGATGATAACCACCCTTAGCTAACTTTACAGAACATATATATAATGAAACTCAGACTAGCTTATCAAAATCTAAAAGAATTAGCCAATAAGCTAGTTTGGATTTTGCTTTATTTTTGTTAAAGATTGACTTTTCTTTGTCTCGAATATATATAGAAAGGCAGACTCATCAACTCAGCAAATGTTATTCAGAAAAGATATGCAGGAGAGTAACACCTATATTCAAGCTTGGTTTTTCCATAATAGTTATGATAAATCAATTAAAACCGATCTGCTATGGCTTAGTTGTAACCATAAATAAGAAGATATCAGTTTAAAAATGCTGAAAACTGGTTACTAATATTTTAGTGCAAATAAGCAAATTTTTATATTTGTAAAAACAACTATAAAAAACAAACAGATTTACTATATATGATTATAAACATTTTTAGAATAAAATATTCAAAATATTTGATTTATAAATTAATTACAGTAAGATCCCATTTAACATGGGGGATATGTTCCAGAAATACCAAGCACTAAATGAAACAGCGTTAAATGAGATCATCTTAACGTGTAAATAATGAGAATAGGTGAAACAGGACAGTGAATTAAAATATATGTACCATTTTTTCATTTTTTTTGTAACATAAATTATTATTATTGTATTATATTAACATTCATAGCAATAATGGGAATAGGTGAAATGGGACAGTGAATAAAAAAATATATATACATTTTTTTATTTTGTAAATACATAGCATTTTTTTATTTTATTTTGTAGCATGTATTATTACTATTATATTACATTAATATACTCTTCCGATCTAACATGTATTATTGCTATTGTATTACATTAATTATAGATCATTTTTATTGCTAATATCAATTTGTATTCATAAATCATTCATGAAAATCAAAAATATTCAAATAAATAATTTATGTTTGTGATGAGGAAGGATTCATAAATCATTCATGAAAATCAAAAATATTCAAGTAAATAATTTTTATGAGGAGGAAGGTTCTTATTTGATACTTTTTGTATTTTCGTTAAGATCATCTAACTAAAAATTGTTTGCCTTTTCCTCTTTCATTCAGCAAACAACTGTTGATAGAGAGACATGGCATCCATGACACTTCGTCTTGCCTTTGAGCTTCTATCAAAAGTTGGATCATTTTGTATAAACTGATCCATAATTTCCGTAACAGTGACTAAATTTTAACTGTAAAATAACGTTGATGAACGTATCATAATAATGAACTATGACCGCAGAAGACTTTCGTATGTACTGCACTGAATTGATATCAAACACACTGCAAGACAACATAGGAGTATCAAAGCAACAAATTAGTGCGGTTTCAGATTTATGTGAGTATAACAGTTTGAAAAACTGCTCCAAAGTGAATCAATAAAAAATATAGAATTTGAAAAACAGTGTTAAACAGAACAGCGTTAAGAGGGGTCTTATTGTATTCTCTTTAATATTTTTTTATGCTATTTTATCGTATCCTTTCATAAAACTGGATTATTATTATTATTGTTATTATTTTGGGTACAGTCATACCTTGGATTACATCATTTTTGACTTTATGTTGGTTTTTTGTTAATAATAATAGGGAAAAAATAAGAGACTACTAAAGATTGGGTTTCACAGGCATAAAACAATGTAAATATGCTGGTTTATTAATGCTGATGATGTTACTTCTGCTATATAGTTAGATGCTGCATCTTTATGCTGAAGTTGACTTTTGTTAAACTTTCTATACTGCATATAAGAGTACATTGACCATTCATCCAATCAGAGTATGAACTGGTTATTGAAACTGTGTTGTTCTCTAAAATGATATATGTCACACAATTCTTTTAGATTTTGAATTTTCCAATTGCAAAACAGGATATTCAATAATTTTATGAATGAAGCAATCAATAAATAAATCAGTGACTGAGTTTCACTATACTTATGGAATCAGTTAACTTAAAATGATGTCACAGTAATTGGTTAATAGATAAATGGCATTATTTATTTGTGTCACATTGCACAGTTTTGGTTTGAATATCAGAATGCACAACTTTTTGAGTGCAACACACTTACATCAGCGTATTGAAGCCACAATTTATACCAGTAAGACCCAGCCTTAACATCAGTTTATGCAACTTTTTATGTCAAGTCAATGAACATATTAAAAACTCATAAAAATTTTATAAATCACTTAAAATCAATAAAAATGGCATATAAAAATTAATAAAATAATGATAAAAATAAGCAAAATAATTTATAAAATTATTTAGATGCTTAAAAATATTATTAGTGACATTATGGGGGTCTAGGTTGTTTTTTTAAAGAGTTTATTTAACTTAAATTGTGTGTGTTGAAACAAATTAATGATGTAAAGTGAAGTATGGCTGTATTAATTTATCATCATCTGTAAAAGCTTAAAAATGAGGATAAAATTTACTAACCATTACTCTCTTCATCACTTTTTGGTAAAACACATACATCATCCACACTTTTATATAAAATATGTGCCTTCTTTCCCAAAAATTCATATAATTTCTGTCTTCTTTTTCTTTCTTGAAAGCTAAAATTTTAATTTTACATTTTAAAGAATAATTAAATTTTTTATAGATTAATTAAACTTTTACATTTATCTAAAAAATTAAAATCATAAAGCTAAACTTTTATTTTGATTATATGGGAAAAAACCAATTCCTATAATGGCAGAAGAAATTTAATCAAATCTCAAATAGAATAAATGTTTTTGGCTTTCAACAAGCCATCTGTACTCATACTCTTGAAAAGAATGGTTTATTACAAGCTTTCTTAAACATTCCATGAATTTCAAATTTGTTTAAATTTCTTTTTTTATATGGCTTATTTTCTTATTTAGAGTATTTGTTGAAGATAGTATCTCAAACTCTTAATACGAGGATAATTCAATAAGTAAGTTACAAATCAAAGTTGCAACCTTCATTTTTTAATTAAGTGCAGGAAACTGTCACTGCTAGATAGTAGCACTATCTAGTTTTATTGTGATGCACAATGATCGTTCTGCGCATGACTGTACAAGATGGCAGCACCCCTGAGTACATGTATCACAATAGAACAGCGTGCCGTTCTATTGTGATACATGTACTCAGAGATGTACATGTGACATGTTGTGCGTTTTTTGCGGGCAAAACATATGGAAGCAAAGGATATCCACAAGGAAATGCTGCTCATATATGGTGAACATTACCTGTCACATCAGGCAATCCATAATTGGGTGCAGAAGTTCTCGGAAGGTCGGACAAGTATCGAAGACAAACATAGAGCCGGTCAGCCGGTGGAGATCGCCACGCCAGAAACATTGCAGCGTGTCGAAGACATCATTCGAGCAGAGAGGATGGTAACCGTTGATGCTTTAGCAACCGCTATTGGTTGTTCACGTGGCCAGGCTTACAACATGATGCATGAGCAGCTAGGCTTCAATAAAGTGTGCTCCGCTAGGTGCCATGCCAACTTACACCACAACACAAAAGCCAGAGAATGGGCTTGTCATTGCAGCATCTGCAGTGCTACCAGGTTGAAGGGGACAACATGCTTTCTCGGATTGTCACCAGTGATGAGCCTTGGGTGCACCATTATGAGCCTGAGATGAAGCGTGCCTCCATGCAGTGGAAACATCCCTCGTCCCCAGCGCACAAGACGTTTAAGGTGACAACATCGGCGGGAAAGTCATGTTGACGGTGTTCTGGGTTTGCCAAGGCATACTGCTCACCGAATTCCACCAACGTGGCCACCACAATTACGTCTGCCTCGTACTGCCCGATTCTGACGAAACTTTGTGCCGCCATTCGCCGGAAGCGACCAGGCCTCCTCAATAAATGGTGTTGCTGCTGCATGACAATGCCTGTCCTCATAGTGCCAATCAGACCACAGTGATGCTGAGGTCATTCAAGTGGGAGGTCCTCCAACATCCACCTTATAGCCCGGACCTCACCCTGAGTGATTTTCACTTGTTTGGCCCTTTGAAACATCATCTTTCGGAAGAATGCTTTCCTGACGATGAAGCAGTTGAAAGAGTAATGTTGGCCCTTTGAAACATCATTTTTCGGTAGAACGCTTTCCTGACGATGAACGTCGTGGTTCACAGCAACCAAAAGAATTTTACGCCACAGGTTTCCAGGGACTTGTGAACGGTGGGACAAGTGCTTTAATTTGTATGGAGATTATGTTGAAAAATAAATGTTGTTTGTATGTCATTATCTCCATTCATTTCTTTTCAATCACGATTTGTAACTTACTTATTGAATCGCCCTCGTATCATTCCCTAATAGAACATTCTCTTAATTTATTTGGGCATAATTAGATTTTATTTATTGTAATAATTCATGCTAGATTACATGTAATAATTCAGTCAATTATGTAAGAAAACATTAATTATATTTTAATTAATTAAATATTTTCAATCATTTACATAACCTACATCAGTAATGGTTTAATTGAAAAAGATCAATTACAATTCTATTGATATTAAAACACGACAGTTCTTATTTCTTTGTTTGAAAAGTATTGTAAAATCTTTAATATTACATCTTTGATACATACTAGTACTGTATAACACAGGGATGGGCAAAAGCTGGCCCACTACATAAACTAGAACACATTACAGTTTCAAGGCCCACATTTGTAAAATTCTAGTAAAAAAAAATAAAATAAAATAATGGATATTCTGTACAATGTATATGTACACTAGTGAGATTATTCCAAATTTTGATGGATAATTAACCATGAACATAGTAAATTTTACCATTCACATTAAGTTGTATATTTGTTTTTACAAAATTAATTACACAGGTATCTAATATTTTGTAACATTCTGATATAACTGGTTGTTAGCAATCAATCAGTTTAATAAAATACTTATATTTTTAAAGAAAATTGTCTGGATTTATTAATTCATAGGACAAATTATTTTCTAATGTTTCTAATGAAAAAAATAGTTTCTACGGACGTCTTGAACTCTTTGCATACAAACAAAAATAAAAAAAATAACACAAGAAAAGTATTTTTTTTAAATAATATTGATACACGAATATATTCTTTGTGTAAGTATCATAAAAGTTAATAATATGATACATGAATATATTCTTTGTGTAAGTATCACAAAAGTGGCTACACATAAAGAATGAAAAGTAAAAATAGTCAAAAACTGACATATCAGTTTTTGGCAAAAAACCACAGATTTCTTTTTCATAAATTTATCTTTGTTCAAATTTTTATATATTATTCTTCCTTTATTTTATGTCAGCTGGCTGGCCATGTGGTAAAGCTATGGCTTACTCCCATGGAGGACCGGGTTCAAATCCGGGTCCCACACCTTCAGTTTTTCAGGAAGGGTCCAGGTCCATCCACTTGAACTGTGAGATAAGAACATGTGCAGATAAATTGGAGCAACCATTACTCTTGTCCTGTGTGATGGTGAGAGGAATATGTTTGTGCGAGAATCAATCTTGTTTGAATGTGAGTAGTCATTTTAAGTCAAAGTAATTTTTATTAATTATTAATGATTACCTAATGTTATCATTAATAATTATGGCACAGTAAGATTAAATTTGCCCTTAAGTACTTTTAAATTTTTATACGACCTGCTTCAGCCTGAAGATTGTTTATTCGGCCTGTGGCAGAAAATAATTGCCCACCTCTGGTATATCATATGCTCCAACATACACTATTCATGTTTTGACTTGTGTAAAGTTTCACCAAACAATTCACTCATTTAAGTCAGGGATTTTCTGTATGTTTTATACCTTAAAAAATTAATTGTTTATTACAATGAAATATAAAACAATTATTGTCCAGCATATATTTATATTGCATAAAATCAGCAATTTCAGATCACACTACAATACTATTTCCAAAATGACAGAAATTTTGGATGATGTTATCAGTACATTATGATAAGGAGGGATATTAATTGTACATTATAGACAAAATATATTAAACAAATATATGTTAAGCGAGGTATACTTGTATAACTAACTGAATTTATAAAATTACATTAATATTTTTTTTTTCAAACTTACCCAAATTCTTTTGCTCTTCTATGATATTCAAAATAATTGACAATTCTCATGTCAATATCATTTAAAAAATCTGGTCCTTTTTCTGAATCAAGAACCCTTCTAAATTCTTGACCATGATAATTAAGTGCTTGAGTAAGCAATTCAGAATCCATTCTATGATTTATTAAAGAATAATAATATAAATAATATTGAAAATAAAATTATAATTACAAATCCTTAATAATTATAATCCAAATCAAAATAAAATGAAATTATTTCAATTAACAAATTTTAATTTTAGAATCAATTATTATAGTTCAAATTTTCTCTTTGGTATTTATTATAATCTTAGTATTTGCCACTAAAGCCATGATAAATACTAAAGAGAGTTATTTTTAAAATGTTTACATTGTATTTCTGAAAAATTTTAATAGATTATAACAAATTTTATAAATTTTTCCAAATAATTTAATCTATAAACTGCTTAAAAAATCATAAACAAGGTAATAAAGCCAAATATATTAATATAGCAATTATAAATTTTAATATAGAAACATTTTTGGTCAATTTTTCAAATCCTTTTCAGATTATGATAAAAACGCATAAGAACATACAAATACTTCTAGAATTGAATATATTTGAAAAGAAAAAAATTTTTAGAGGTTATATGTCTTAAAACAAAAAGGGTACGTTCCAAGAAAACAAAGCGCTAAATGAAACAGCATTAAACGAGGTCATCTTAACTCGTAAATAATGAGAATAGGTGAAACGGGAGAGTGAATAAAAAATATACGTAACTTTTTTATTTTGTAATATGTATTATTGTTATTGTATCGTATTAATTACAGACATTTCTATCGCTAATATTGATTTGTATTCATAAATCATTCATGAAAATCAAAAATATTCAAATAAATAATTTGTTTGTGACGAAGAAGGTTCTTCTTCATTTGATACTTTTGGTTTTTTCGTTAAGAATCATCTAACGAAAAATCATTTTTCTTTTCCTCTTTCGTTCAGCGAGTGACTTTCGATAGCGAGACATCGCATCCATCACACTTCGTCTTGTCTTTGAACATCTATCAAAATTTGGATCATATTGTATAAACTGATTCATAATTTCCGTAATAGTGGCTAAACTTTAACTGTAAAATAACGTTAAGGAACGATCATAAATATGAACTGTGACCGCAGAAGGCTTCCGTATGTACTGCACTGAACTGATATCAAACGCATTGCGAGATGGCATAGGAGTATCGAAGCAACAAATTAGTATGATTTCTGATTTATGTAAGTATAACGGTTTGAAAAACCCCACTAAAGTGATTCAATAAAAAATATAGAATTCGGAAAAAACCGCGTTATATTGAAATAGTGTTAAACAGAGCAGCGTTGAGCGGGGACTTACTGTATATCAAATTTATGAAGAAACTAAAACCGTTTTAAAAATACTAACTAATATCAGGATGACATTGTATGAACCTTTCATTTTGAAAAAACCGCGTTATATTGAAATAGTGTTAAACAGAGCAGCGTTGAGCGGGGACTTACTGTATATCAAATTTATGAAGAAACTAAAACCGTTTTAAAAATACTAACTAATATCAGGATGACATTGTATGAACTTTTCATTTAATTATATGTTAATTGACATGTACTTTCTTTTGTATTTTATGTAGTTTGAAATAAAGACTTTTATTTAATGCAGATATTGCGTTTTGTGATCAATATTTGTTTCAATTATTGCATTATATTTGCAGGAACATTATTCTAGATAATACTTTGCTTTTTATTTTGTTTTTATTTATTTATTTATTTTATTTTTCTTCACGGAAGTTAAAAAATCAGTGACATTCCGTTAGTTGTATTTGCTTAAATCGTGCTAGTAAGTTCTTAAATAATCAAATATTATACTGTTGTTGTATTGTTCATTTTAACAGTGTATGTAAGCAGTGGCGTGCCAAGAAATTCGGTCGCCTGTGTGCATTTGTTAGTTGGCCGCCTCTATTCAATCAATAAAACAAAAATTAGAAAATTAATAGTCCTAATTATACAACTTTAAATAATTACATTTATTATTTTATCAGTAATAATACTTAACAGTCATAAAATATCATCTTGGAAATTATCGATAATAATACAGTTCATAATAGCCATAACACAAATGAAGAACATGTTGGAAATTATAAATAAAAAATTTTCGTTGTACATAACTGTAATATTAAATAAACTTCGAACTTCACTATATACAAAAATTAAATATTTAATTAGATGATAAATAATTATAATATTTTCAAAAATAATATATTAATAGGAAAACAACAGTTTACAAGAAATAAGTTTGGCGTATTTTATTAAGAGCAATTTCAGATATAAAATCGTGTAAATACATTTCATCCAATAATTTATGCTCTATTGCTAAAATTGATAAATTTGTTAGGCGTTCTTTTGCATTGTTGCTTTTAAATAGTTTTTGATTATCTTCAATTTGGAAAAAAACCTTGGCCAGATGTTACAGAAACGGGCAGAGTTAAAACAATCCTAAGTGAGAGAAATAAGTTAGAGAATGTGCCTCGAAGATTATTTTTAAAAATATATTGAAGCACGTTATATGGATGTGAAACAATATTTTCTATTTTTTATGTGTCTGATAAAACTACTGATAGTACTAATAAAATTTCATGAAATAAATCATGTCCATCATTATCAGATTCTGTTTTTGCAGATCAATTAATTTCAGATGATGATCTTTGCATGATTCTAATATTTACCTTCGCGTATAATATCAGTTCAGTTTAGTTATTTCGTAAATTGACATTAGAATTGATTTTTATTTTTTAATTTATATTTTTCAAATGAATAGAATTTTCAAACCACAGCACTTTAGTTCAAAGTCGTTGTCCTTTTCTAAACAGGCAAATATCCTTTATTATATTTATTTGCAATAAATTAAATATAATATGTATATAAAAAATCGTTGTAATATGCAAATAGAATATTGTAGATTTAAATATCTGTTTCATGTTTTAAAATTAAAATGAATAACTTGCAAGATTTTAAAATTTCCACTTAATTTTTTGTTGTCATTTTATCACTTATTTTACATTAACAGATCTGTTGCCATCTGTGAGTGTGAAGTTTAATTAAGTTACTATGATTAAACATTGAAATATCTCATCTGGAATTCTCTTTTAACACATTTCTGATTGTTTACACATTTAAACTTAATTGTTTAATAATTAAATTAAAATCATAATAAACAGAAATACATAATGTTTTTGTATTTACTATGATTTGAAAATCTGTAAGTGTATAAAATTTTCTCATCTATGAAATTAAACAGATTTAAGATTCAGAAATAGTTATAAAAATAAGATATTTATGAACTTTTAAAATAAAATAATAAACTCAATAAAATCTGGAAAATGCATGTAAATTAAAAAAAAAAAAACAGTTTAAATATTAAATGTTTTATAAAATAAAATAATAAACTCAATAAAATCTGGAAAATGCATGTAAATTAAAAAAAAAACAGTTTAAATATTAAATGTTGTAATAAAAGATAAAAACAGACAAAATTATACTGCAACACCATATGTGCCCTCGTTTAAAAAGTTTTCCCGCATATCCCATAAAAATTTTTTATTTCCTGATTATATTTTGCAATATTTTTTTATTTAACAGTTCTAATGATAAAATTCAAACATTAAAGGCAGTGCAATTATTAACCTGAATTACTATTGAATAATCTGTTGATTATTTAATAAACAATGTGAGATCTTGCCATTGACCAGTGGAGGACAGATTGTTGATGATGATCAATGTCAATTCGATCCCATAGCACCAAATAGTTTTCAGGATATGGGACTAGATTCGATCCCAAGTCCTCTGGTGCAATACCATAGAGTCCCCAGATGTCTACTGAAGACAGTTGTGAAAAATCAGGTTAATTTAAAATATACGTTGAATTTGTGGGCGCAATATTGAAGCCGTCATTTGGATTTGGAAAAATTATCATCATATTTTTAATTTTCAATCATAAAAACCACTAGATAGTGATTTTCCTGCCATTAATATCCGTCAAATTTGCGGCTGCTTCATTTATTGACGTTCTCTGAATATAATTTTTTCAAACATTATGTGAAGCGATATTTTCTGCATATAAAATACTAAAGCAATTGAAAAATAACGATTTTTAAACTTCCATAAGATAAGAAATTTAAACTTCTCCCTTTTTTTACTTTTTGAATTGAAATTCTCGTTGCCTGATTTTGCGGAGTTAGACATTAATAATCCTTCTATAGTATTCTCAAATTTCTAAATTCTAGATTAGTACGTAAATTCCAGCGGAAAAACATGCATACATATACAATCCAGCGTTATCATGTTAACGAAAATATTGATTCCAAGCAATATATGTAAAATCATTATTAAATGGCAATCAATAAATGATAAAACAGTAAATGTAATTAATAATAAATTTAATCATAATACGTAGTTGATCATTAGGTCATTCCAAAAATAATATGGCTTTTAGCATTAAGTTTTGAAAGAATATAAATCATTTGCTAATTTAATAAAGAATATATTCTCGATTTGAAACAATAACATTCTTCCAACGTTCTGAAATCTTTAAAAATTTATGTTTAGACCATCCATGGTTTAGATACGCTGAGAAATGTTTAAACAAATGCAATATAAAACAGACATTACTTTTGATGACCTGGTATAACAACTTTTATTTTAATAATAAAGTATAATTTAAAATTATTTTTATGTTAACTACAGTATACTGAAAACTAAAGACATCAGAAAACTATATATCGATATTTTAGATTTTTAGAGATACACGTAAATCTGTATAGCAAAGAGTAATATAGTCTTTATTGATTAAAATAATGTATATATTTTTTCTCATATAAAGTATTATTAAAATTATTTCAGCTTTGTTTAAGTGATATCAAGAACACTGTTTATGCATACTGTAAATAGATAAATCTTTGTAAGAAATTATTAATTAATGTTCTAGCATAAATAAAAAAATAATCAAAATTAGTATTTTCCTTTTGATAACTATTTACGTATCTACAAGTTTGATTTACTGCTTTCATTTGTGAAATCCAATAAGATTTGACAATTAAAATTAAATCACGTGACTGTTTCAGCAACAACAATAAAAACGACGAAGATCCGTTTTTATTTCAAGCATGTTACTATATCTGGCAAGTTTCCTTTTGGCTGCAACTGTTTCGGCCCTTTCAAATGGTAAGTAACTGTCAAACCATTTAGTCTATGCGTAAAATTAATAAGAAACAGTTCAACGTGCATATAAAAAATGTTTTTCAGGATACCATATTATATATTATTAAAATAATTTAGGTCGAGTGGAAGTTGTTTATCCATCAATCGAAACCGCCAGATCAGGAGAAAAAATCATAAAATTTCGTGCTTTTGATCAGAATATACGTCTGAAATTAGTACCTGCTGGTGATGTGATTGCCAATGATTTTGTTATGTTGAATGGAGAGAATGAAAGAATAGATCATTGGGTATTTTAATTTTATTATTTTATAATTTATTCATTATTAGAATTTACTTTCAATTATGCTGTACATTATATTGTTTGTGCATTCTAAGATGGATATAAAAAGCCTAAAACGTAAACTGTTTAAAGACAAAAGAATGGGAGCATCTCTTTATATTGATGAAGAAGTACCTCTAACTATTGTAAGATTTTTTCGCAGTTTTAATTTTTAGTAGTTAAACATTCTAAATATTTCTGTCATTTTTAGAATGGAATTATAAATTCTCAATTGAAAATCGAACCTCATCAGTCAGGAAAGCTAAACATAGATGGAACAGTAGCCCACTGCATATCAGAAATTTTCAGATCTGAAAACGATCACGTAAATGAGCGATGTACTTATTATGCATTAATATATCTTGTAATATACTTTCTGTATAATGTAATAATAACTAAATGCTTTAAACATATTTTTTGACAGTTATCCAACCGGATTTTAAAGATTCTAGAAGACAAGACTTGGCAGTTGATGAGTGCGTTAACATAAAAATCGCATTTATATTGGAAAGTAAATTCACGGAAAGTTTTGATAATGATAGCGATTTAACACAATACCTATTTAATACAATAAACAAAGTAAGTAGCAAAGTAGTTTTTTTATTTTAATTTAATATTTTTGGATTTGACACTAGTAGAATTTTTAATCTAAAGTAGAATTCATTTTCCTTAAATTTTTCGAATTTTCTATTTTAAATTTAGATTCAAATTTTATACGATTCGTTAGACTTGGATATAAAAGTTGTTTTGATTGGAGTTATAAAGCTTACGGTAAGAGAAAAAATTTTCATTGCAGAATTTCGTGTTTCCTGAAGCAAGCTTGACTTTCCAGTAAGAAATTCCAAGCTTAGAAAATAAAATCACTAACATTCATCACTACGAATTTTTACTATTACCATCTGGATGACAATGAGAAAATAAATTTCATCATGGAAGAGCAGGTATCAATTATGAATTCTATATTTCCTGATTTTTGAGGGAAATCATTGATTCCAATCCTTCACCTGATTACCATTCCATCATGATCGTTATCAGGTGAAATATAGTAGGTCTTATAGTTTACATTGGAATACCCAGATGTTCACCATGGTCTATAGAAGTTCATTACCTTCTAAATATCGGAATATTAGATGCCCCAATATTTAGGATGCAATAGGATTCTCTTGAGCATTCAATATCCTGAATAAATGTCAAGTTATAGGATGCCGCTATATTTAATATGAAATATGATTCTCTTGTTGGTAAGTGATTGAATTTTCGCCCACCGTTTCACTCTTGGGTCCCAAGAAACAATAAGAGTGCCTCTCTTTTTTTCATTATTGCACTGCCAAACTTCTTCTAAGGTCCTTTTTCTCTTTTCTTTTGCTTTTTAATACTCACTTTGTTCTTCATTCTTCAAAGGGTTAAATCATTGAATAAGCTTTTATCACTATCATTAAATGCAAAATACGCAATTCGATGAAAGCAGCATATAAACATGAAAAAAGAGAGAAAATTGATCAATTTATTGTTAATACATTTTGCCGCTTATTTTTATATGTCGAAATTAATTATTTGTTTTAAAAGGAAAAATAGTATAGGTAATTAGTTTTATCGTCATTATTTACTCCATTATGGGTTTCCTCATACAAAAATGTTAGAAATAATTAGTTTATAAAAAAAGAGAAATATCAAGCTGAAGATTTCTGATGAAGCAATGTCCGGCAACCTAAAAAATATATAATTCTTTAGGCAAACTATTTTTATAAATTGATACCTATTGTTGCTACTGCTTCTGTTTCTTTAGAATTATTTACGAATAAATAGAATTCCTTTAATTTTTAAAGGAACATTATCAATTACCTTATTATTGTTTGTTATTAATTATTTAATGTATATTTAGAAAGAAAACGAAACAACTGTAGCACCTTACATCAAACAGAGTCTTCTACCTGATTATCCTGAATACTTCGATGTTGAAAAATTGGCTAACAAAATGACTTCGTATTATTGTGGACGAAAAATTCCAATTCTCAAACAGTCTGATCTGACTATGCTCATCTCTGGATAAGAAATAATTTAATTTTTATGGCATTTGATCCTACAATATCTCATTCATGAATTCATAAGGCGGCGATTTGGTAAAGAACATGATTTTATTCTCGAACCTGATGAATCATTAGGTACGTTTTCTCCTTTTGTATTTCTAGCACTTTTTAAGAAATTTTCTATAATGTATGCGAATTGTTTAACCTATAGACTATTCATTTTTTTGGAAGTCTTTGTTTATTGTGCAGAAAATACGGAATTGTCCAAGAAAGGTTTAAGTCATATCTATCAGCTCTCACAATCGCACAGGAAATAGCTCATCTGTAAATATTTACTAAACATTAAAAATAATAAATTTATCAATTTTTTAAAATCATTTATAATTTTTAATAGATTTGGCTGTGTTGATGATGGACAAGGCCCTTCTGAATGGATTCCTTTCGATTCAGGCGCAAAAGCATGTCCTCCCAGCAATCTACATATTATGGGTAACACAAACAAAAATCTTTCGGCTACATTTTCTGAATGTTCAAAACGAACTATGAAGCTAATTATAACGTAAATATCAACTAATTATTTAAAAATTCTTCTTGTATTTTTAAGTGAAAATTTCATGAGAATAATTTTTATTTTCAATAGAATGAAAATTTCAACTTGTATTATTGAAAAATGTCCGGTTGACTGTAGTCGTTGTAATCACTGTAAATTGAAGAATTAATATTAATCGTTATAAAATATGCTGAACTCATGTAATGGAAATTATTAAAGAGAAATAAACATTTTATTAGAAACTATATTAGAGTCTCTTCATTTAATAGATAGTTTCGTTTAATTAGTTGTAATAATACTATGGAATCTCATATGTTCGATTCGGCTGGATGGCCGCGTAGTAAAGCTGTGGCTTACCACCCTTGGGTACTGGGTTCAAACCCTGGTCCTCCATTTTTACAATAGGGGCCCGGTCCGTTGAATCCCATCCTTAATGTGGCTTACCACCCTTGGGTACTGGGTTCAAACCCTGGTCCTCCATTTTTACAATAGGTCCGTTGAATCCCATCCTTAAACCATCCGGTTGATCCCATCATGGATGTTGGCCAGCCTGTGATGGGCTCAATAAACGGCAGCCGCCAGATACAAAATATCCAATGAGGATATGGCGGCTTAATCAAAGTAACCTAACCTAATACCTCATATGATCGGTTGTGATTACTTAGGATTCAAAATGAGTTGGCTAATATCTATGACGGGAACAAATTCGAAGGCAAAAGGAAGGGATCCACTGCAAAATTTGAATTCCAATAAAGTTATATGTAGAGGTTCCGGATTTGAAGTCATTTCTTCTAACGTGATAATCGAAATTGATTTTAGAATTAAAATTGATCGAAATATGGCTGTTAAAATTAAATTTTACAAGATAAATCTATGTTAAGTTCTATAATTAATCGCACTTCTTCTAAATACAAACTTCAGTTTTCATTAATAAGATATGACAATTTTGAATGTATTTTTGAAATAATATTAATTAACATAAAAATTTTTACTAAAAATGTTTCATAAGAAAATTTTTCTTGTTATCAATTTCGCCCAAATTCATTTGAAATATTTGAATGTGCATCTTATTTGGCAAGTTTTCGTCTCCTAGAAAATAATACGTATTCCTTGGAAGCTTTTTTCAAATATTATTTTTACTTCAATGAAGTCACAGCGCGTTACAGGATATAAAGAAACCTTTTCTGATAGTGTTATATTCTTTTTTCTTCGGACTGTTTCTGTTTTTTTCACTCTAAACAGTATAGATTAAACCTTTATTTGAATATCTCCAGATAAACAAGTATTCAGTAATTTTAACTTATTGAAACAATTTAAAAAATAAAAAATACAGAATATAATGGAATAAAAATAAAACTGCATATATGCATTCACATAATATGTTAAAAAGTATTGAAATACTTAATGTTTAATCTTATTCGGAACAATGAGAATTTTAAATTTTCAATATTTATGGCACGAAATTACGATCTATCCACGTCTGTCCTCTCTTGAAAAGAAATAAAGGTATCAGAGATATAATGTTGATTATCTAATGAGTATTATTACATTCTCTAAATGTTTTGAAAGAAAAAAAAATTGAATAAATTTAAATTGATATCTTTTAGTATAATACATAAAATGTTTATAAATATAAATTTTTATTTATAATAATTTCAATTGTGTTAAGTATGGTATTTAGGTATCAATAGGTATATGATTAACAGACTTATGAGTAATGAAACCACATAAAAGATTAATGTAGTGTTGGGTTTAACGAATATGTTGATTCTTGATTCTATTCTAACAAAAATATTAACATTGAAAAAGATGCTAACGTTCTGCAAATTATTGCAAAAGAATAAATTTCAAAATTCAAATTTCGTAGGCTAGTGCGAAATTAATCTGCAATTTCTTTTTGGTTCTGAAGATTAACAGTGAGGCTGCAAACGAAGATGATAAAAATGCATAAAGTGTTGATGATCTGCAAACAAATGAAAGAGAAAACGTTTAAAAATTCAAAATCGGATGAACTTTTACATCTATTCCAAACATAGCTTAATATTTAGATAAGTTATAACTATGATTTAAACTCACATAGGATTCAAAGTTATTGTATATTGATCATATTGTTTTATTCATTTAATAAATGAAAATATTATTTTAATCTTCCCTATATTAATTATTGTGTTTAAAAGATAAATATAGGCCAATTTTGAAATTCATTGAAACAATGGTTAGGGATTGACTGAGAAATAAAACTGTACATATTATTTACTGTTCAGTGCTTTGTTTAATAGTGTATATGTAATTTTGCAACTCTTATTATTTTAATATTTAAAAATAAATGATAAAAGAAAGATATGAAAAATTAAGTTAGATTAATTTCAGTTATTCGCCGAATCTCGCTTAATCCTATTTTTATTGGTGCCAATATCAGAGTGATTCATAGGCTGGTCAATATCTATAATAGAGTAAATTGGAAGATTAAATGATAGAGTTCAACATATGAATTCGATCCCCTCCTGGAAAACTGGAGTGCATGATTGGAATTTCCAAGGAACTGCTTCATCATCGCTTAACTAAAATAAAAAAAAAAAAATCAGTTTAATATGATGATAAAGATTTCCGGAAATTCTAAAAAATTTTAAAAACGTTTCAAATAATATAATATTATACTACATTACAGTAATTAAGAATTCAGAATCTTTTATTCTTATATTAAAGCAAGTTTTGAATAAGAAACATCTGGTTTTGTAGTATAATATAATTTTATTTCACTTTAATCTTTTACTATAATGTTTGAGTTTTAGTATATTTCCTGCATGTTTCTATTTTATGTCTATGAGTTTTATATTTTTACAACAAGATATGAAATTGATATTAGCTTTATTTCATTCAAGGTTAAATATTTTTATATCGTTTCAAAATCATAAAAAAATGTATTAAATTGATATTAGCTTTATTTCATTCAAGGTTAAATATTTTTATATCGTTTCAAAATCATTAAAAAAAAATGTATTAAATAAAGGAAATGTCTAAAACATGTCAAATTAACTTTGCCATTTTGTTATACCATTTACAAAATATCTATCAAATTATTGTTATTTTTTATCTTAGAAAATGAATTATATATTTCTTCTTTTTCTTCATTTAATGTAAACTGTATATTCTTAACTAGTGTTGTCATGATTACATTGGATTTTCTTTAACCATATAATGAACAAAGTCGACCAAATGGCCACAACGGAAAGTTGTAGTATTTCATTTTTTTGAGGACTGGGTTCAATTCCCGGATCTCCCACCTTCAAACTTTTAGGAAACGCAATCTTTCGCAGTCAAGTGAAGGATAGCATTTGTTAGTCCTCTGAACATGCAAGGATCATACACAACGTGGGATCAGACTCAAGAGTGAATGATAAAGAACACACTTGGGCTAATCCCAGTTGGGGTCACAGTGAAGAATATGGAACATTTGGGAAATAACCCAAGTAAGTCAGCCGTAATGGCCTTTGGAATACTCAGTAACTTAATAAACGCAGTGGGTGAAACTAACTTGAAATTACATAAGAAAAATATCACCAAAGATGTTTTTCATTACTTTATTGATTGTCGGATGTGTCACAATTTGATATATCAATATTAACTTCAAGAAAATTCTTTTTAAAATCTCAAATTTCTTAGCAACTTTCCTTCGATTTATTATATCTTTTATTCAGTCCCATTATAATTGTATACGTCAATAAAATTCACATTGATGTGTACATGAATAACTATAATACTTGTGAATCAAATAACTCAAAGAAAATTTTAAAAAGTTCTATAATACACATATAATCGACATAATAAAATGTAGCGTAACAGTATACTCATATTATGTTTCATAAATATTACAATACTTATAATCTTAACAGAATATATCCATAAAAATTTATTACTCATAGCACAGCATGCAAATTAACTACAGCAGTTATTTTAAATCATCTAATATCAAAATTATTGAAATAAAAATAGCTAACAAACATTGAATTTCTCATCTAATGCAGAATCATATTTGTGGAACATAGTTTACTTATTTCTATATGAAAAGTAAACAGGAATAAAGAATAAATAAGTTAAGAATATTCTTCTCCAGATACCATATTGTGATTGTGACGTGATTGCCGAAGATTTTGTTATGGTGAATGGAGCGAATGAAGAAATATACTCCGTATGTCATTTATGCTATTTTTTCATTTACTGCGAATATATTGCTTGTTTAATAACTTTTTTCATAATATTCTAAATTCTGAATTAATTAAAATAGCTTTCCTGATTATGTTTTCTTTATTTTTTTGAGGTGGATGTCAAAAACTTAAGACAGAAACTTTATAAAGATAAAAACACTAGAACAGCTCTTTATGTTGACGAGGAAGGACCTACAATTATTGTAAGTGTATTTGAATATTATTTTCATAATCAAAGCAAATTTTCAAACATTTTTTGATATTTCCAGAATGGAGTTATAAATTCAAACTTCAAAATCGAACCACATCAATCACTAAATTTAAATAAAGACGGAAGAATAGCGCACCGCATAATCGAAGTATTGAGATCTGATAACGATCATTCTAATGATGAAAGTATGCCAAAGTTGTCTTCATTAACACATTAATATTTCTTATAATTTTAAACAGTAAATTCTTCCAATTGAAATTTTTTCAGTCATTCGTCCACTTCTAAAAAATAATTTTAATTTACGATTGCAACTGTCAGAAGACGATTGCATAGTAATAGAAATGGTATATATATTGGATAGTAAGTTCACAAGGAGTTTTAATAACCATAGCGATCTAATGTTGTATGTATTTAATACAGCAAATGTAGTAAGTAATATAAAATGCCAACTTAATATAATTTTTAATCAGTTAATTTTGTTATTTAAGTTAATTTTTATATTTTCCCCTCAAAATATAGGTTTAAACTATGTATGATTCATTAGAATTAGGAATAAAAATTATTTTGAACGGAGTTATAGTACTTACGGTAAGTGCAGAAAAACTAAAATGAAAATTGCGTTATTTTTAATTATTTTTTCTTTACAGGAAGAAAATGAAGCGAGTGAAGCACCTTACATTCAAGAAAACGTTATTCCGGATCATCCTAATTTACTAGATTATAATCCGCTGATATACGCAATGGCTAAATATTATTGCAATAGAAAAATTTCACTTATCTACAGGGCTGATGCAGTAATGTTTATCACTAAGTAAGAGATAGTTTTATGTTTTCATATATGCATAAATGAGTTTTATCTTACAATATTTCTCATTCGTGTATTGATTAGTCGAAAAAGTGCCAAAATATTCGATGGAAAACTATATCAGAATATAGTGTTAGGTGAGCTTTATATATTCTCTTCTCTAATTTAATTTTCTAAAATTTTTATGAATCAATAAAATTATTTTTCTGCAGGCATATCAATGTTTGGACATATCTGCGATCGTTGCTATAAATTTGGCGTTGCTCAGGAAACCAGCAGGTCCTATATGGGAGCTGATTTTTTAGCTCACGAATTAGCTCACCTGTAATTATAATATATTTATATTAACATTGAATAATAATTTTTCTGTCTGTTATAATTAAACATAAAAAAATTTATAGACTGGGTGCTGTTCATGATGGGGATGGTCCTGTTGATTCGATTCCTAACAATCCAGGCGCAAGAGGTTGTTCGCCCAAAGATAAACATATCATGGGCAATTCAATGGCAAATATTTCATCTACATTTTCTCGATGTTCACGAGAAAATATAAAAAACTTTTTAACGTAAATAATATTTTATTTTTTTTTTTAATTTAAATCATGGGGATGGTCCTGTTGATTCGATTCCTAACAATCCAGGCGCAAGAGGTTGTTCGCCCAGAGATAAACATATCATGGGCAATTCAGTGGCAAATATTTCATCGACATTTTCTCGGTGTTCACGAGAAAACATAAAAAACTTTTTAACGTAAATAATATTTTATTTTTTTTTAATTTAAATTTCTATTTCAAATTAATTAACAATTCATTGGAATAATTTTTATTTTAACAGACTTGAAAGAGCAAGTTGCGTTATTGATAAATGCGAAGTGGATTGTAATCGTTGCACTCACTGCTCAATGTAAAATCGGATTAATATTCTTTAAAGATATCTTGAATTCCAAGAATACATTTGAATTTTCATTTGTAAATGAAATTCAGTTATGATGAAAATTTTCAAAATTAAAATTAAATGATAATTAAACAATCATATGTTTCTGATTATTCATATAAAATATTTTACTTATTGATTTTTTTGGATTAAGATTAGTTTAGATTAGAATTAAAATATAAGTCCTATCTAGTTACGAACATAATTCGTATATAAGTTTTGTTCATAAGTTTCGTACATAAGTTTGATACTGCTGTTATTTTGGCTATAAAATACTAAAATAACTTTATTTACTGTACATTGTAATATATTTCACAATTGGATCAGTTAAACGTTTCTTATTTCACAGATTTTTATGAGAATTTCCGAATATAAATCAAAAGATTTTAAATGTGATCGCTGCCATCTTGCAATACTGCCGTAATATATTAACTAACTGTGTAATTTTGAATTACGTTGGTAGCTGGAGCAGTTTGCTATTTATATTAATTAAAATTATTGAAACGTTTTTGAAATTTCGTGAAATTTGAAAATGAAATTTCACATTCTAAATACGTATGTTCATATCTAGAGGAACGCCTATACTTCAATTTTATATTTAAAGTGATAATTAATATAATTTACTCAAAATGTGTCCCAAACAAAGATTTTGTTACCACAAGATAACAATTCATGTACTAATTTATTCTTACTATTCAACTTTGGAAGAGATGGGAATATTATAAGTTTTATAAATTAACACAATTCAGATAGAATATATTATATTCTATTATGACATAAAATATAAAATTATTATCTTGATGAATTTAGTAAAAGTATTTTGTTCTAAAATGAAAAAATTAATTCATATAATTTTAATATCAATTATTGATGAAATGAATTCAATAATAACTCAAATTCAATGAAAATATGTGAACTGAAATACGATACATTTGTTAATCTTTTTTCTTTATCTGTTCAAAGTAAACATTGTATAATTCTTCTAATCAGAAGTCATTAAATCACTTTCATAAACAAATACTGATATAATTATCACCAAATGGCATAAAATAGCATAGAATAATAATACAATATATATAGACATTATTTGTTATTTATTATTTTAACTGTTTTGCAATGATTAACTCATTAACTGATCTGCAGACCATACCATCACAAACAACGAATTGCTCGCAAAGTGTTGGAATCAGACAGTTTATAAAAGATAGGAATATACAAAACAGATTTGTTTATCACAAATATCTTAGGTTTGCTGAATTCGATTCTAATCCTCTATTCTGTTCGGTCGGACAGCTTAGTGATAAAATAATCGACTGGCACCTTAAAGGATCTAGATTCAGTTCCGAATTTCCGGAATTGAACTGTTCAACCTATCTTTCAAAATTCCTGATTATCCTATCAAGGTCTAACTAGCATGTCGATTTACCTATTACACAGTGATAACGAATAGCTTTCGATTATTTATATCTAGTGTAATCCAATAATATTTGTGAATTTCATTTAATTTGGATAACAATTGCAAGCTGTATCGTTTTGTAAAGAAACGTATCTTTTTTCTTTATCTGTTCAAAGTAAACATTGTATAATTCTTCTAATCAGAAGTCAATAAATCACTTTCATAAACAAATACTGATATAATTATCACCAAATGGCACAAAAGAGCATAGAATAATAATACAATATATATAGACATTATTTGTTATTTATTATTTTAACTCTTTTGCAATGATTAACTCATTAACTGATCTGCAGACCATGCCATCACAAACCACGAATTGCTCGCAAAGTGTTGGAATCAGACAGTTTATAAAAGATAGGAATATACAAAACAGATTTGTTTATCACAAATATCTTAGGTTTGCTGAATTCGATTCTAATCCTCTATTCTGTTCGGTCGGACAGCTTAGTGATAAAATAATCGACTGGCACCTTAAAGGATCTAGATTCAGTTCCGAATTTCCGGAATTGAACTGTTCAACCTATCTTTCAAAATTCCTGATTATCCTATCAAGGTCTAACTAGCATGTCGATTTACCTATTACACAGTGATAACGAATAGCTTTCGATTATTTATGTCTAGTGTAATCCAATAATATTTGTGAATTTTATTTAAATTGGATAACAATTGCAAGCTGTATCGTTTTGTAAAGAAACGTCTTAAATTATATGATCGATTATCAACAATTTAAATACAATTGATTCCTTTACAGAGTTGCAATATTATTTATATACAGCTATCCCTCGATTTGCACGGTACTCAATTTACACGGTTTTTTTGAACAAAAAAAATTTTTTGGGGTTTTATTTTGATTGTTTTGCATTATGCCAATTTATAAATTAAAAGAGTGTCATATTGTCGTTGTTTTGCATTATGCCATTTATATATTAAAAGAGTATCATATTGTCATGTTTTGATTATGCCATTTATAAATTAAAAGAGTATCATATTGTCATGTTTTCTGAGTTTACAAGTTCGTAGAGATTAATAAAGAGTGAATACAGCTATATTTCATATAGTCAGATTTATTTACACACAAAACAAAATAATCTTGTATCACTATAACTAAATTAAATACAAAATCTGATAATTATTTCATACAACACTAATCTATATCTTTAATTCAGAATAACTAACAATTCTTCTTAGTCCACTTTCACTTTCACAATTTATCGCTCACTGTTAACTTTTACTGTCCAAGTCTCTCAGTTCAACTAAACTCAACTCAGGCTTGCAGCTCGCGTATTTATAAATTTTCCTATATTCTAGATCGTACGATAACTGCCGAGTTAAGAATCATCTTGTTTCTAGAAATTCAGTAACAAATATTCCTTTCTGCTGAGTTCAGCGCCCCATTCCAGTGGCTCAATATTGTTAATTTGTTTTTTTTTTTTGGTACCGTATTCGCTGTTAATTTTAAATTTTCAAAAATAAATTGAAAAAGTATAAGCATTAAATTGTCTCTAAAAATTAATGAATCAATCCCCTTTTTTTTCTTTAATCCTTATCTCATTTTACACGTTATAAAGAACATATCCTCGACTTTTCATTATCTTCTTTAGACAGATTTACACGGTTTACAGTTTAATTGACCATATCTTTCTATTTTGTATGAATTCTGCACCTCGTTTTACACGATTTCGGTTTGCACGATTTTTACAGGAACGTATCTACCGTGTAAATTGAAGGATAAGTATATTTCATTCATATTGGATAATTTTTTCCTAGATATTGCCACAAATTAAATGAAATATTTTGAGGTAATATCTCAGTTATTATTTCTGACATCGATCATTTTCAGTGCATTCGAAATTCATCAAATACTGGAAAGAATCGTGTGATTAATTCATCGATGTTTTTTAAGTTGTGTTTTTCTTTTGTTGATGGCCGTCATTATATCAGCATCTGGTTTTCCGCTAAAATTTTTCTGAATTTACCTCTTATCCGAAGACATCAAAGTTCGAATAAAAATATTGAATTTATTTCCAGATCTCTTATCTGTATAATTTTACAGCTAGTTCATCCCAGTTCATCACTGTGTTTATTCTTAATGCATAAACTAGAAATTGTATACAACTTTTTAATACTTACAAGGATGAATTTATAACAGTATTCTATGAGCAAAGAAAAATAATTATACCTAAAAAAGAGAAATAAGCAATTATCAAGAAGAGTACACTCTTTTTTCCTCTTCAGTGTGTGCCTTTTCAATAAGTAATACTGTTCATAGATCCATCATAGATTCGGTTATATACTGATAAGCTCCTTATTAAAAGCGATATATTTTTCGTCTTCAGTTTTCAATATTAAACCTTCAAATTAATCTTAAATCTCTCCTACAGATTTTACAAAGGGTTCAAATCCGGCTTGTTAGTTAGGTTAGATTAAACAGCCGCCATATCTCACGAGGAATAGTCTTTATCTGCGGCCGCCACTTATAGAAGCGTCACACATGTTACGGATACATCAAAACTAATCTTAACATAAAAATTCCAATAATAAACTGGATGATTGAAGGATGGGATTCAACGCCACTTATAGAGCCCATGAGAGGCTGGCCAACATCCACGATGGGATTAACTGGATGATTGAAGGATGGGATTCAATGGGCCAGGCTCATGATTGAAGGATGGGATTCAACGGGCTTATATGAAACTCCGATCCTCCAGGGTGGTGAGCCACAGCTTTACTAAGATGCAATCAGGCCGACTAAGATTTTTATTTTATGATTAAACATAAAATAAAAATCTTTGTCGGCCGGATTACATCTTAGTAAAATCTCAAATAAAAATAATCTCAAATCTAAAAAAAATTAGACTTTTACATAATTTTTAAAAAAATGTTTATTTTTCTTTAATAACTCTTAATTGTTAAAAATTAATATATTGTATTTTAAGATACGATGAGATTATTTTCTTTAGTTATCACTATGGAGATGCTTTACATTTTTCAATAATGCAACCAGATTTTTCCAATCTGTCAAAACAAAAATATTTTTCCAATAAAATTTAAAAGTATAAAATAATGGTTCAAATTTTTAAGATTGAAATTATAATTACCTTAAGAATTTCTGTATGTTTTTACGCGTACATTTGGAAAATTTTGTGAAACTTTCATGAAAAATAGAGTTCATAATATATTTTGGTCCATTTTTACAATCTTTCGCACTTGGAATATTAGGAAAATCTTTATTAATATCTTGACCATCATGAAGAGAACCGAGTCTGAAAATATTCAAATTAATATAATTAAAGTAATATAATAAATCTGTTGTTAATCTGATAAAAAGATTACTTACAAGTGAGCTATTTCGTGAGATATAATTACAACATCATGGTTTAAATTATTACGAGTTGTGACAGTTGCAAATTTCTTGCATCGGTCGCAAGCTTCATTGAAAAACGCAATACCTAAGAGTTCTACTGCTTAGATTTTCAATTAGACAACCTTTTTAAGTAAATATTATCAATACATATATATATATATAGTGAATAGACTGCTCAATGTTAGAAAAACGAATCCGTCCGCCACATTGTTGGTGGGCTATTTTCGTGAACGTAAATTCAACGATATAGCAAATTGACTTTGTTTTGGAAGCTAGACGCATTCCATTTATGTTAGTAACTATGATGACCAGATCCTAATAATTAATAAAAACGCCAATATCGAGTATTATATCACATGAGTCCACCATTTCGGCGACTTCGTTTTTGCTGGCAATTGACCATTAGCGCAGTTAATCCCGTATATATATAAATGCATTCATAGTAACAATTTAAGAAACATGAATAATACCTAAGCTCCGACTTTTGACATCAGCATCAGAGCCGAATATTCGTCTAAAGAATAATATAGACTATGTATAAGTAAATTAAATTAATATAAAGATAAAAATTTGTAAAAATTCCTTTACTTACTCAGTAATAAGTATTACTACATCAGCTCGTTCAATAAGTGAAACGTTTCGTTCGCAATAATAATTTGCCGTATTATTAAGCAAGGATTCATCATCGAAATTTTTAGGATGGGTAGGAATAATGCTATTTTCAATGTACGGTGCTTCCGTTTTTTGATTTTGTTTCTATAAACAAATTATATAATTAATAATCAAAGTAATACAAGGATTTTCCTTTTCTTAGAAGAAAAAATCTCATCTTTGCCCTTACCGTCAATTTCATAATTCCAATCAAAACAAATTTTATTCCTAAGTTCAATGAATCGTATCTAAATTGAATCTGAATTCAAAATATATAATATTCTTAACTTCTTATGTAAAAATTTCAATTTTATAAACTTGAATGTAAGACGATAAAACCAGTTTTATATGAAAAAATAAATATTTTTCTACTTACTCCGTGTATTAACTTGAATAAATACATTGTTAATTCCTTGTGTGATTTAAATCTTTCTGTGAATGTACTCTCTGTTATAAAGGCAACTTCTACTCTTACACAATCATCATTAGTTATATTTCTTATTGTTTCATTTGAATCCAATTTTGAGAACGGATGAATGACTGCTAAAGAAATTGATTATGATATTACATCAAATTTATAGTGTCAACACAACTGACATATACAGGCGCTATAGCATACCATTATCGTTAAGATATGTATTTCTAGAATCTATATCTTTAGAATCTTTTATTTCAGTTACAAGATGAGCTATTCTTCCATCTTTATTTAACTTTTCCGGCTGATATGGTTCGATTTTCACTCGTGAATTTAAGATTCCATGCTAAAAGTTTTCAAAATGTTTCAATACTTATAATTGTTATAAAATGTAACATAGAATATAACTTACTACTTCTACAGATCCTTCATCATCAACGTAAACATGTACTCCCGTTGTTTTATCTTTGTAAATATTTCGTTTTATGTTTTCGACATTTATCTAGAATATATAAAATAATGAAACATATAGTCAGAGATGTATCTTGCCTAATAGATTTGTAAATAGAAGATACAAAATTGACAACAAGTGAAAGAAAAATTTAAATACAACTTACAGAATGATTTACTTTTTCATCTTCACCATTTATCATAGTAAAATCATCGGCAATCACCTCACCTGCTAATTCAAGTCTAAGACGTAAATACTGATCCAATGCACTTATCGTAATAATCTTTTCTCCTGAACTGTCTATTTCTAAGAATGGATATGTAATATCTACCTGCCCTGAATTATTTTATAAGTATAAAAATTAAATTAAAAATTTAATCATTAATCCTTCACGATGCGACTAAGATAAACTATTTATCATTTATCTTATTCATTTTAAAAATAATTAATGAATACGTTATCTACTTACCAAGTGGTATAGCTGAAACAACTGCAACAAATAGAATGTTTGCTACATAAATTAACATGATTGAAGTAAAGCAAAATTTCATCTTTTTTATATTTATTGATAGAGTACTTGTTTTTATTTATTAATTTTTATAAATATTAGTCAAGTTAAATTTGTTGTTATGAAAATTGGAAAATTAAACTAATTTTAAGTGGTTAATTATAATTTAACTTTGGTTTTTGAGACCATTAAACTTTTTATTTGAAATGAACATTAGTGAAAATCTTTGTACAGAAACCTTTGTATTACCTGTAACTATGATTTATGTGTATATATATCTGCCATATGAAAGCAGAATAGTTATTTTTTCTTCCATCTTTTTCATAAAAAATACCTTTTTTATTTTATTCTAACCAAACTAGGTAAACAGATGCTAAAATATTAGTACAATATTGTACAATATTTAATGATATTTCAATATAATAGTCAATGTTAAGTGATTACAACTTAACTTTGACTTTTATGAGTAAATTATTTATGTCTATTTAAATAAAACATCATTCAAAGTTTTCGTGCAAAAATAACTTTGCACTATTCGTTATTTTGCTTTATAAATTACTACTATATTTCGATATTAATCCTGTTATCTAACAACAATTAAATGCTTTTCATTAACATAAAATATATTTGTTTTAATTTTATTTTAAAGAAACAAGTGAAAGTATCAAATTATCATATAATTTTTATATTTTATTAAAATTATTAAATCATTAAGTAAACATTCTAATACAAGCGCTCCTCCAGTTACGAATGAACATTCATACTTATGAACCAGAAATTTCAAAAACTGTTAAATAATTTTAAGTAATATGAAAGCGAAATGTTCTAGCACCCAATATAATGTAAAATTATACAGTTAGGTAACATATTACGGCAGTATTCTAAGATGGCAGAAATTGCACTAAAAATTCTTCGCTTTATATTCGGAATTTTTCATTAAAGTCTGTGAAATAAGAAACTTTTAATTGGTAAAATTGTGAAATATATTACAATATACAATATATAAAAGTTGTTTTAGTACTTTTTGAGCAAAAATAATAGCGGTATCCGATTTATGAAAAAAACTTGATACGAATTATAATAACTAGAGGAGCATCGGTATATACTTTTAATATATCAATATTTGGTATTTTAAAGTAATTCATTTAGTTTATAATGATGTTTAAATTTAATTATCTATCGCATTCATTTATTGAGCAGTTATGTTTTTATAACTACGTTAATTTTATTTTCCTACATTGTTATAAATTAGAACTAATATTTATTTTCTGTACTTATGTATATGTGTTATAGTGTCGGGCAACAACTAGTTATGTTTTTATAACTACGTTAATTTTATTTTCCTACATTGTTATAAATTAGAACTAAAATTTATTTTCTGTACTTATGTATATGTATTATAGTGTCAGGCAACAACCAACGTAAACATTTAACAACAGTGTTTAGAATAAAGATTTATTAGCAAAAAAGAAGGAAGTATTAAAAATTATAAAAAAAAACATTTCATTCGATTGAGAAACAATTTCAAGAATTAAGAATAACTTTAAAAAATAACAAATATCGTTTTCAAAATTAACGAAATCTGTTTTATGTGTGAAAATATTTTATAAAATTAAAAAATTAGCATTTGATTTAACTGCTTCATTTTTCCACATATAAGTAATTATCTTTCTCAATTATAAACAATATCCGAAATGTGGCTATTTAAACTCTGAGTATAAACTGAAAAAAAAATTATTTTTTATGATCAGAAATAATTTTTATAAGTTTATTGTCATATTTGAATTAATAATATTAATTAACATGATGCATTTATCTAAAAAAATATATTTTTGCTCATTTGATGATAAATATTTTTATAATCCGGTGCCTTAATTTGTCAGAGTTACATTCATTTGAATTAAATATATATTATAGTGTTTTATTTCAAATCATAACATTAAATGTTAGTACAATTTTGATGATATTTGATATTGCTGTATTTATCGTCATCCTCAAATGTGTCCATATTTTCCGGATTCTAATATTATTTTTAATATTTAGCGATATAAATTTATTTGGTAACAGCATTGCGAAAGTCCCTGTAGCACAGTGGAGAGCGCGTTGGACTTCTAATCCAAAGGTTCCGGGTTCGAAACTGTTGCTGTTGCTGTAAACTGTTGCTGTTTTTTATCTATATTTTTTCCTTCCTCGTACATTATTGGAAAACTTTTTTATCTCATTTTATAAATAGAGTTTGTAGAAAAATGAAATGAGAGAGGCAGCCTTGCGTAAGTCCCTGTAGCACAGTGGAGAGCGCGTTGGACTTCTAATCCAAAGGTCCCGGGTTCGAATCCTGGCAGGGGTGAACTGTTGCTGTTTTTTTATCTATATTTTTTCCTTCCTCGTACATTATTGGAAAACTTTTTTTTATTTCATTTTATAAATAGAGTTTTGTAGAAAAATGAAATGAGAGAAACAACTTCTAATTAGTTTAACACAAGCGTTAGCGAAACGAATTCTTCAGCGAAACGAAACGTACTACTACTTAAACCTTGAGGGATTCGAATCCGGGATATTTGGATTAGACGTCCAACGCGCTATCCACTGCTACAGGGACTTAGGCATTCGTCTCAGCAATTAAACTGATATTGCTAAATATTCAAATTGTAATTTAAATATATTGCTTTTCTTTAAAATCTTGCTCTTCGTTTTTTTCTTGTCCCACTATGCTCATTTTTTAATCTTTACTTTTGATGGAAGGAAATTGTGCTATTGTTACCAAATTAGACTCCTTTTGTGCAAAATATTGTTTTCAGAACACTCAGTCAATCAATTCTGACAAATGTAAATTAATGAACATTAGAATCTGAAAAAAATAAGTGTCATAATCAGTTTTTAGGAATATGTATAAATTGAAGGAAATTATTAGACGAAAATCCTATTCTGACAAATGTAAATTAATGAACATTAGAATCTGAAAAAAATAAGTGTCATAATCAGAAGTTTTTAGGAATATGTATAAATTGAAGGAAATTATTAGACGAAAATCTTACAGTTTTCAGTACGACAGAAACTATGATTTGCAGGTTATTTTCCAGGAAAGGATAATTAAACATTGTTTGTAATGTCTGAGAGAAAAATGCAAAATAGATTAGTAAAATGCCATATGGCTAAAAATGAATATAATAAAAGAAAGTAGAATGCAAGTTTTTTATAGACAACAAAAGTTTCTTTTTCCAATTTTAAGACGGGAACTGATTGACTTTATTGATTTTATTCTTTTACAAAATGTTGTTTTTTATAATTAAAGTGTTCTGTCACTCCAAAAACTTAAGAACTACTGAGTTAAAATAATCCAGAAACTTTGGAATAAACTAGCTGTAGAAGAAATATGCAATAAATGACGAAATGTATATTGGACTTCGACATGACGACATCGAACGTTATACAGTAATTAGATAGGGTATAATGACGATAGATTGACGTTATACAGTAATTAGATATTATAATGCCACGACATCGAACGTTATACAGTAATTAGATAGGGTATAATGACGATAGATTGACGTTATACTTGTACAGTAATTAGATATTATAATGCACGTAATATATATTATGCAATCTGTTGAGTACACTATAAAATTTAGTTGATGTGTAGTTTAATCGATAGTTAATATAAATGCATATTTTAAAAATTTATTGAATAGCCCAGTATTAAATTGGATCATCAGAAACAATTCTGCCAAGTATAACCTTTTACTAAAAAAAATTTATTGAATAGCCCAGTATTAAATTGGATCATCAGAAACAATTCTGCCAAGTATAACTTTTTAAATAAAAGTTTTTATTAATTTATTAAAGTATAATTTAATAAGGAGAGGGGCTTTTCATTAGCGAAAATCGTGCCAAATAATTTTAATAATACTGTATTTTAACAGACATTAATTTTAGTATGAAATCTCAAAATATATGTATATAAACCGTGTACGGACGATGGATGTATAAAGTATTTATGAATGCTTGTCTGTTGAAAAAATTCGAGTATTTCCCGATGATCTATAAAACTGAAAATTAGAGGTTGAAATTTCGAGATGTTATAGAAGGACCACTGAATTCATTCGGAAAAGATATTGGCAACCCGAAATTCCATCCCAAAGGGATAGAAAAGGGAGAAGCTAAATTTCCAATGTGTATTTTGTGGATTAAACTTCATTTCTTGACCATTTGAATGTTTCATCTGACAGTGAGAAAAATATCCCTTTACATAATGGTTAAAAACGTTTATACTCAAAAAGTACCGACCCCAAATTTGACGGATTTTTAATGTTATCCCAATTTTTGACGAAAATCAGTATATGACAGTTTTTGAGCTTACAGAATAGGACTCCTATGGAAATTTTTAGAATTCAAAAATGAAAAATCAAATATGGCGGCCCGAAACTTAATGGATATTTCTATTTAGTCCAATATTTTTATATTATTGGCCGGACTATCTGGAAACACAATAATTTTTCATCCAGAGAATCTGAGCATTGGAACAGACATTGGCAACCCGAAATTCCATCCCAAAAGGATAGAAAAGGGAGAAGCTAAATTTCCACTGTGTATTTTGTGGCTTAAACTTCATTTCTTCACCATTTGAATGTTTCACATCTGTGTCCCATTCCTTGTAAATAGTGATTGTGTTTTCCCTAACTTTTTGCTTTCTCGAAATTCGGGAATTTTCGAATTAGTAATTAATTTATTTCTCGAGATTCCCGAGATTCTAAAACAAAGTTTAGTTAAAAAACACCTGTTTTTAATAAGAATGAAAAAAAAACAAAATGAGGCAGAAAAAAACAGCAAACATGAAAAATGAAATCATTAGTAATTAATTTATTTCTCGAGATTCCCGAGATTCTAAAACAAAGTTTAGTTAAAAAATACCTGTTTTTAATAAGAATGAAAAAAAAAAAACAAAATGAGGCAGAAAAAAACAACAAACATGAAAAATGAAATAAAAATATTTTATTTATATATAAAAAAACAGATCACATTCCAATAATATTGAAAATATGATCGTATTTGTTTTATAATTATTGACAGTTTTTATTAAAATAACTTTTTAATACACATAAACAGTCTATTCGTTTATCTGCTAAATAGGTCCTGTGTTTGGATTAAGGTTAATTTAAATTAATCTTACTTTAAAGTTAGATAGATTGGTTTAGTTTTAGTATTGTTACCATATCTCACATGGGATATTTTATGATATTCGCAATAGCCACTTTGAGACCTGATCCAAGACTACACTTTGATCTTAACAAAAAGGTTAGGATATATTAAGCCGCCATATCTTACGAAGGATATACTTCATAGGTTAGTTCGGTTAAGCCTCCATATCCTCATGGGATATTCATTATCTGCCGGCGGCTACTTATAGAGCTCATCACAGGCTGGCCAACACCCATGATGAGATCAACCAGATGGTTGAAGATGAGGTTCAACGGGCCGGGCCGGCGCTACACTTATAGAACCCATCACAGGCTGGCCAACACCCATGATGGGGTCAATCGGATTGTTGAAGGATGCGGTTCAACGGGCCGGGCCAGGATCCCTCCTGAAAAACTGGAGGTGTGGGATTCGGATTTGAACCCGGATTCTCCAGGGTGGTAAGCCACAGCTTTGCCATGCGGCCATCCGGCCGACTCTTAGCAAAAGGACTTTCGCAACTGACCGGTATTCGTGATGAGATCAACGGAATCCATCATAGAATAGGCCAGGCTTAGATCTTCCCTGAAAAGTTAGAACTCGAGACTCGGACTTCCGGTTATTCAGAAGATAACTGACCGGTATTCGTGATGAGATCAACGGAATCCATCATAGAATAGGCCAGGCTTAGAACTTCCCTGAAAAGTTAGAACTCGAGACTCGGACTTCCGGTTATTCAGGAGAAATCCGATTTTTAACCTTAATATCGACAACTTCATGGGTTGACCAGCTTATGATAAACTCTAAAGCTAGTCGCAGCTAGATACTATATATATCCCATGATCAGTCGGATTAGGTGCGTGGAAACACTTTGTTTTCTTACTCTAAGGAATTTGGATTCCATTCTCGTCTTTCACCTCTTGGAAAATTTATTCATTAGGATAGGTCCCAGCCCATCAATCCCTTGTTCCATAATTCTGGTGACCATTCCGCAGGATTTGTCAACATGTGAACGTGTTATATCGTCCAGACACTAATAATATTACTTCCTGAATGAAAGTGGCGATATCAGTTGTCAAAAAAATATATCCCATCTGTGATATGACGGCTTAACTTAACTAGAAGTAAAACTAAATTTAAAAGTTGATAAGAGAAAACAATATTATAGTTTAAAACAATTTAAATATGATAAAGAAACGAATGAGAAATACTATATAAATTTTTATTATTTTAACCATAAGGGAAATCTGGTTCTGAAAATGTGTCATCTTTTATGATGTTCAAAGCGAATATAATTAAAAATATAATTTTTCTTGTTTTTATTTATTACAATAACTTTATATCTCGGTTTTGTTCTAAATAATTACATTTTAATGTTTTTATGATATCTTGAAATATGTTTTACTTTTATGAACATTTTTATGACTCGTATTTTACACAAACGAAACGATAAGTAAATTTTCTATAGAATAAAGACTACTATAATAATTTTTTAAAATATCATATAAAAACAATGAATGAATTAGAAAATTTATTTTATAAAGGAAGAAATTATTCAATAATTGCATATTATTCTGAATTATAAATATCAACATTAAAAAATTGGATCACTGATATATTCAAAGGGATGCTTAGAGTGTTGTAGTATCACGTCAACGATATGTTTGTTTATTATTATTTCGTTTGCTAAACAATATTCTTTCATTACAGTAGTTACTTTATCACCTTTAATATATAAAGGATAAGAATTCCTCCTTTGACGTAATTTAGGATCCTTTTCATTGCACATTAAACTTAGCAACTCTTTTTGGAAACTTTGGATTAACTTATTCATTAGGATAATTAGTCTGAGTAAACGAAAATTTAGCTGTTCATTTAGTATCATTTTTTGATGATAATTGAAAAATCTGTTGTATTAAATTAAATTGTTTGCAAAGATATTTTTTAAAACATCTTGACATTTTGAATGTATTGACAAAAATTAGGTGGTTATTGCATTCAAACCATAAACGAATAAAAATTAGATTCATTCTATGAAGCAGAGAATGGTCTTTAAATCATCATATACAAGTACTATATTTTTAAAACTTTCATCCAATGAAACTATATTCTAAACAATAAAATGTTACTCCTCCTACTAGCAGATTATATCCGCCCTGACAAATAATATAAAATGGATGGAAACTCTTTGCTAAACATCAATTATGTTAGTTCATCTGTTAGTTATTTTGTTTTTTGTAGCCGTTGGTGCTATTCCAAGTGGTAAGTAATGTTACATATAACATTTCTAATTAATTTGCATACAACGAAATCCTTTAATGTTGAATTGCATTTATAGTATTTTTCTTTTTGAAATTATTTAGGTCGGGTCGATGTGGTGTATCCTTCTATGGAAACACTCAGATCTGGAATGAAGAGAATTAGACTCCGAGCACTTGATCAGGATATAGAACTGAGATTAGAACCTGCAGGCGATGTGATAGCAGATGATTTTACAATAGTTCATGGAGACAACGGAGAAAAAGATCATACGGTAAATTATTTTCGCTATTTTTGCGGCCTTCTAATGGAGTGCATTTGATTTAACTGTATCTGATAATTAAATTTCATTTTATTACAAAATTAAGTTTAATGTCCAAAACCTGAAGCGAAAACTGTACAGAGATGTAGAAATGGGTTCAGCGCTTCACATAGATGAAGATGGTCCTCTAACTATTGTAAGTTTATTTTTGAAACTTTTTTTCTATAATGTGAACAGATCCTCTGCCATTCTATCTACCAGTGTGTTTCCATAATAAAGTTTTAATCTATTTTTATATGGATTTATACCGCTTTACACCCGGTAGATAATAAGCAACCACGGATATTATGGTGACTCTTGGTGGCACAGGAATGTTCTACTGCTGATGATATTCAGCCTTTGTAGAGGATGGGGTTCAACGAGCAATCTCACCTGAAAATTTCTTTTTGGTATGAGACCCGGGAATTGTATCTGGTCCTCTAGAATGGAAGCACAGTATACTTCCACCGCAGTCATTTTATCGACATTTTGAACATATTAATAGATTTTTATGAAATTAAGTACCGAGGGCAAATAACTGAAAAGGAACCTGACTCCATGCTTTAATGTGATACATAAAACATTTCAAAAATAGACGGATTTCTTCTAAAGTCTTATTCTATGATTTCTTTTATACTTAACTCAAAAAACTTTTCAGAATGGAATTATAAATTCTGAACTGAGAATCGAACCGAATACATCAGAAAAGAGAAATGAAAATGGAATAATTGCTCATCGTGTCATAGAAGTGTTAAAAGATGAAAATCTTCGTTACGATATCGGAAGTATGTGATCATCAACAAGTTAATATCTCATACCGTCGCGAATTGATTACAGTATTAAATTTCATTTACAGCCATTCCTCCTGGAGCAATAAGAAGTGTAAACTTCACAGCAGGAATACAAAATGACGAATGTATCCAAATAGAATATTTGTTCGTAGCAGAAACTAGTTTCACCGAGATGTTTAAAAAAAATTCGGGGGACAGTATGGAAGTCTACTTAGCTAATTTGATGAATGCAGTAAGTTGTAAGCTATAATTTATATAACAATCATAACCATTTAATTATAATTCAATTTTCTTAAGTTAAAATTAAATGCAGAGGTATATAAAGCAAAAAATAATTTTTATGTTCAATAATTGTAATAAAAGTTTCTTGTTATAACAATCATAACCATTTAATTATAATTCAATTTTCTTAAGTTAAAATTAAATGCAGAAGTATATAAAGCAAAAACTAATTTTTATGTTCCATAATTGTAAGAAAAGTTTCTTGCATTTCAGGTTAAGATGCTGTTTAATACGTTAGATTTGAGAATAAAAGTGGTTATAATTGGAATAATAAAACACTCGGTAAATTTAAAAAATAAAATATAGGCAATTTCTTAGAATCACATATTTATTTTATTTTTTTTATCTTATCTACAGAAATCAAATGAAGCAAACTTAGCTCCGTATATTCCATCTCAACCAAGAGGTATTGCTGCTGAGGAAACGCTTAAAAACATGGCTAAATTTTATTGTAAATCTACCGATATATTAGTTTTGAGAGCTGATATAGTTATGCTCATTACTAAGTAAGTATCAGATTAATGTAGTTATCATGGCTTATACTAATTCTGTGATATGTTTCAGACGGCCACTTGGTGATTATGACGAAAAGAAAAAATTTTCTGATAATACAGCAGGTAAGAAAGACACTTTGCTTACGTTTAATGTATTATTTATTTATAATTAAACTGGATATGTTTTCACTATTCAATCTTCAATAGGTATTGCATTTCCGAATACAGTTTGTCGTCAGTGCTATAAATATGGACTTGTAACGGATCATAGCAAATTAAACGAAAGAGCTGATACTGTAGCTCACGAATCGGCCCATTTGTAAATAAGCTTTTATCTATATAACTTTAATTTAACATTAAATTATAATAACTGAATGATAACGGCTTTTCCAGACTCGGATGTGACCATGATGGCGAAGGAGATGAACGTACTGGATCTAAAGATTGCCCAGCTAGTGATGGATATATTATGGGCGATAGAAATAAGAAAAACGGGATGAAATTTTCTCCATGCTGTAAAAGAAGTGTGAGAAATCAATTACAGTAAGCGCATATTAATATTAATCATTTAAATTTAGATAACTTCCCGGAATAAAAAATATTTTGATATTTTAACAGGGTCGCAGAAAGTCGTTGCATTATTGAAGATTGTGATGATATATAAAATTATAAATAATTATTGTTTTAACTTAATTGCTATTAAACAGTGGTGAATAAGAAATTAAAATATTTAACCTATCAAGAATAAAGTCTGATTCATCATTTATCAATTAGGCAATCACTTAGAATGCTTTTTGCTTAACGACTGCTCCAAAGTGGTAATGCAGTCGCTTACCACCTTGGAGGGACAGGTTCATTTCCGGGTCCCACAATTCCAACTTTTTAGGAAGAATCTGGAGCTGATCTGCTGAATTCTATCCCTTTTCTTTCCGATTAACCTCATCATAGGTATTGACTAATCTGTAAAGGGTTCTAAAAATGGACACGGCCAGATATAGAATATCTTTTGTATGATATGCCGGCTTAACTCAAACTAATGTAGCCTAACCTTTCTACTTCAACAACGTAACACCGCTCTGAGTTTTAATTTTTATTACCGGGCAAAAAATATCAATATCCAATACACTCTGTTGCAAAAAACGACGCAAATTTTCTGCAAGCATATGATGCAGTTTTCAAATTCCAATACTGCTGAGGGATAGTTATAGAGGAATCATTATAGATTCCTTAATGTAATCAAACAGTAAAGCCGGTCAAATATATCCATACTTACGAACGCAACTCCTTAGATTGGTCTCAGATTTGCCCTTATCGTGAGTTCTTAAAACGCCCTATGCGTTTATTGGCTGTGATATTTTAACCGTTCGTATATCTAACTTGTAAGAGACATTTATTTATTCTAGTTTTGCAATTCTAATTCTATTATTTAGAGGTAAATCAATTTTTTTACAACAGAGTGCATTTATATAGCTTTTCATGAAAAGTTACATAAAAATAAACAGACATTTTGATTTTAATATTTTACTGTATTTGCAATTATGATTTTTTACACTATAAAATAACAGTCATATCGATTCTCATCGTTCATTTCACTGACTGAGTTTGTTTCGAGCGTGAAGATCTTGTGTAAATTCTGGAATTTGTCGTAAAAACTCCAATATAAAAATTAGTTTTTTCATAAGTCATTAATTATAAAATGCAGCCCAACTGACGAAAGCCTTTCCAGTGGCTGTTTGAAGAGAATGATCAATGCTATAGTAGGATACACTAAATTTATCTGATCTAACAAAAAATAACAAGCGTTCCGAAAACAACTAAAACCTCCTGCTTCCGAATGTGTTCCTCATTGTAAAACGTTTAAAGTTAAAAAATTATCCAAAATAATCATATTTTAATTATGTTATATTGTGCTATATTTGATTGCATTAACATATATTATCAGTTTCATAAAGATGGGATCATATGGAAGACCACATGGTAAAACAACGGCTTACCATCTTGAAGAATTCCGGTTCAATTCCAGATCCAATACCTTCCGTTTTTCAGAAAACCGAGATCATAAGGCCAACACTTATGATGGGGCTGATCCCATTATAAGTTTTGCTTTATGAAAGATTCTGAAAGTGACTATATCTTGAAGAATTCCGGTTCAATTCCAGATCCAATACCTTCCGTTTTTCAGAAAACCGAGAACATAAGGCCAACACTTATGATGGGGCTGATCCCATTATAAGTTTTGCCTTATGAAAGATTCTGAAAGTGACTACCATCATAAGTGTCTGTGAAAGGTTCTGAAAGTGACTGCCGCCATGTATAAAATATCGTGTGATATGATGGCTTTAACTAACCTAACGAAAGATTGTGAAAATCAAGATAAATGAATTTCGTTTGTATTACATACTTGTCAGGATAACTGATATTGTTCGGGAATTTCAGGTACACAATGCAGTTTACATAATAATTCATGTCATCATGATATCAGCACCCTGACTAGTAATAAATAAATTTTAAATTACTTAAAGTGAATTATAAATGTTACGGATAATAAGTTGGCAATAAACTATGCGGGAGTATCATTTATTACATACTTCATTTATTATAATATTTGGAATCCAATTGTTTTTTTTATCGAATTTTAAATTGATTTGCATAATGTGTCTCAGTGACGTCATTATCATGACGATGAGATGCCATCGTAACAGCCTGCTGTTATTGCCATTGTGACGTCCTCAATCAAATGATATTTGTAACTAGTGATTGTATTTTTCCGAACTTCTTACTTTCTCGAGATTCGGGAATTCCCAAATTAGTAATTAATTTATTTCTCGAGATTCGAGATTCCATTTCGGAAATTCTTGAGATTCTAAAAAAATGTTTAGTTAAAAAATATCATTTTTTAATAAGGATAAAAACAAAATGAGACAGAAAGATCATGCAAAATGAAAACAAATAATATTGGATTGTTTTATATTTGCTTTTTATTTAATATTTTAATTATATTCAAAAAATTCATCGAATTTCAATAATATTGAAAAAAAATAATCGTATTTGTTTTACAATTACTGACAATTTTTATTAAAATAGCTTTTCAATACACACAAACAGTCTATTCGTTTATCTGCTAAACGGGTCTTGTGTTTGGATACAAAAATTCCATTTCTAGAATTTTTGTGCCCAATCTTATGTAGACGTATATGAGCTTTTTAACTTACGACTGCTTATCTTTTATATGTCACTATATTTGACTAACCAGAACAACAGATATACCTCTTAGAAAAAGTTAGGACTCTCCTATTCTATGTAATTTTCTAAGAGAGCTCTATAGTTGGTGGCCATTGGTGAAAATGAGAGTTTTGGGGAATGACTGAGAGTTAGCTATTCACTCATATCATCTGATACACTATATCAGATCATACTACATTATATCACTTATTTATCATAGTCATTGTTACTCTGACGAACCACTGAATGGGGTAAAAACCAGATATTTGTTTTCACTTTGTTTATGTAAATGTCATAAATCTGCCTACGTCATAGCATGGCAGTTTACATCAATAGAAATCTTTAAAATTGCAATAAAATGAATGATTTTTGTAAAATTTATTGATTTATGTCTTTGTATTTATTTTAGGCTTATATGCCTATTTTAAGTATTATTTTGTGATCAATTTCAAATAATTTTCTTTTTGAAATAAAAAATTCTTATAAGTTACGCCAATAAACCATGGAACTTATACGCTTAGTTTATTGATTCGAAGACGTCGCAGGAGCAAAAGAGGGCCAAAATAATTAGTATATTCTTATGAAATTTTTAGGATACAAATACGCAGAATTTTTTTTATTCCCGAGTTTTATAAGAATTTTTCTCAAGAATTGTGAATCCCGAAATAAAGAAAATTCTTGAAAATCGGGAATGAGATTTTCTTATAAATCTCGAGATGGAACATCTTGGGCAATCAGTATTTAATGATCTGATTTCATGCAGTCAAATGTCATTCTGAACAGTCTGCCATTTTTTGATGTAAGTGGATATGGCACTGTTTCAAATCTCCCACTTAGTAATCAACAGATTGAAAAATAGTGTCATTTTCTGAGAAAAAAGATAACTCGATCGTTTTGCCATAAATATTTAGACAAAATGATGAAGTTATGAGATATGCTACATCTATTCCTTTTGCAAAAAGTCTAGATATTTATTTAATAATCCTAATTATAAAATTTCAATGCATTTTAAAACATTGAATTTCGGTAATCAATGTGTTTGTTATATTTTTCAATAATGCGATTTGCTTGTTCAGGGCCAGATTTTGCATTCTATTTTGATGATAATTGCTGTAATTAATATTTCAATATTCATTAACTATCACTATGCTGAATAGAGTACATAAATATATATAGAATATAAGTGTAATTGGCACGTCTAAGTTCAGTTTAAGCAGAAATTTTAAAGTTACGAAATTTTGCAATTTATAGTCGAAGAGGTTATCAGCATAACCTGCGTGTTAATACTTGTACATGAATTTTATACGCATAAATAAATTTTATATTAATTAATCAAATACTGTTATACAAATTACTTAGTATATTCTCTATGCAATTTTATCCGAATCAGATTTTCTTAATATTGTAGAGAAATAAAAATATCCGAGTAATTAAAAATTTATGATTCATAAAATAGTTATGGAAAATATAATATTCATAGAAATAAAATCAAAACACCTGAAAATGTACATTTCAGTAAGGTTTTTTTAATAGGAGTCATTTGGATTTTCCAATGTAATTTTGTTTTTAATGATTTATTAAAGGTTTAATATTATTTTATGGTTTTGTACAATTCCATGCGTTTTGCTTTGATGTCTAAGAATTATTATAGTTTTATTATTATTTTATGTGTTTCTTACAATGAACAATAAATATTTTTGATTTATACGACAAACTAAGCATTAAAAAAAATATTAGTATTTCTAAAGAATTTGAAAAAAAAAAATCTATATAGTCCTTTATTGGAACAAATTTAAAAAACCGAATACAATGAATCAAGGTAAATTTCAGGCTATAGAAATTGGAATGCTGATGCATAAAATATCAAAAAAATCAATTTCAGAAATGTCGTAAGATCGAGATCTACCATTAAGATCTATAGAAGCTCCATAAATCTAGAAACATTATGGAAACAAAAAGCATTGTAACTTATCATATACTGTATTTTGCATATCTTAAGTTAGAGTTATGGCAGTTTTGATAATGGAATAATAATAATAATAATCGAATATTCATATAATTATCATTTTTATTCAACTATCAGATTATGAAAATGAGGAATTTAAATAGTCATAATTTAAATAATACCCATATATATTGTAATATTTAAATGCTACTCACCATTATCAATGTTGGTGGAACGGATTAATAAAAGTTATAAAACATTAAACAATTTTTTTTGTATTTTTTTGGATTCATGTTAATATTATTCATTACTATTTTAAAAAAAATTCATTTTTTATGGACTAAGAATTATTTTTATATATTAACGACCAATAATTTAATATAAAAATTTAATATATATTGCTCTCCTTTCAATAATAATACAGTAAAACCACCAGAATTGAATGGGGAGATATCTTTTAGCACTGCATTTATAAATACAAGTTTTGAATACATATATCTATAGATCTGTAAATACTCAACGAAAATTACCGTATTATATTTCACCGAATACAGTTTTATCTCTCTCAAAAAAATTTGGTTTTGAAAGGGAATAAAATTATGTCAAAATTTCTTATTCATATGTAAAGTATAGTAGTTAAAATTACATCTATGCATTAATTTAAATAAGATTCTCTCTAAAGTATGATACTAGTGAATCTTTAGTTTTAATTAAGAACAAAAATCAACATATTACATTTTCTGAAAAACATAAAGATCTAGGAGTATTAATAGATGATCAGTTTTCATTCCGATATTGACGAATTAAGATAAATATATAAATCAACTGGAATGGCTTGGAGATGAAAACTTTGATCATTTATTAAGTTATATTTGCATTTTTTTGTTTAATCAATGAAGTTATTATTTTAATACATTTTATGTGTAAATCATAACTATATTTTCATTATTTTCATAATTCTGCAGCATCGTCATCAGCAGCATTTCTATATCATTCACTACTGGATGTATATTCTTCTTTCTTTTGTTTCCAGATGTATCTATCTTATGCAATCTGCATCCACTGAGAATCAATTACTTTTCTCCTATCATCTCTCCATTGTTTGTATTACTTTGTCAGGATGTCTTTTACTTTGGTTGCCACTCTGTAATTCCCTTTGTCCATCGGTTATCTGTGTATCTTGCTGTGGCCTGCCCAACGCCATTTATTGCTACTAATTGCTACCAGTATGTCTTCTAGTTTATTCTCTTATCCATGTGTTGGTCTTAGATCTCTCCTGATGAATCTTAACAGTTCTATTATTTCTTACTAATTATTCTTATGAAATTTTTTGGGGGAGTATGTACTATAGGATTTAAATGCCCATTTGTATACTTATAAATAAAAATAAATAAAATACTGTAACTGAAAATGATAGTTTAAAAAACAGTGCCTAAATAATTCTTTATGTTTCTAAAAGATTAAATATGGTTTTGTTAGCTATAGTTGTATGTATTTTTTCTCCAAAATTGCAACTTAGCATCTTCGATTCATCAGTGTTCGAGCAATACTAAGACACTCCTACCTAAAATTGAATTTTAAAATCTATATTTCAGAATATTGATTCAAAAATTAATGTGAGACCTGGCTACCTTACGTAACGAGATTTGGGTTGACGACTAATTACCTTTAGCCTTGGAGTGGTTGTAGGCTTCGCATAGGCCGGACGGGAGAACAACGGAGTGTGCCGTCACAGAACTGACTCAGACAAACACCTTAACATCAAACAACATATTTATTGCGAGAGAGAGTTCTTTACAATTAAATATTACATAAAACCACCCAAGGAGGATAAATACCTTTGACAAAAGGATAAAGGAAATATATCAAAATTATGGGTACAATGAATTGCTTTTAAAATTTTTATATAAGGAATTTTTTAAGAAAGCACACAACAAGTATTAGTGATGCAGTGTTTTTATATAAGGATTTTTTAAGAAAGCATACAACAAGTATTAGTGTATGTAGTGTTGCCATAATTTTGAAAAATCCCTAAAGTATATCAAAAATTGAAAATCCTTTTTCTGCTACTGTCCCAATTAAGCGTTTAAATTATGTATTAGTTTATTAGTTCGGTTTCCGTTGTTTGAGATTTAGCCCAATTACGCGGCTGTCCCAATTAACCGGTGGCCCAATTAAGCGGAATTTACTCTCCTATACATTTTATCGAATTGTTTTACTTATAAACAAACTTAATTTTTAAATTCGGTGCCGTAAATAACGGAAAGGGCCCTGATCCTTCGATTCCTAACAGCCCAGGATCAGAAGGTTGCGCTTCGTGTAATGGATGTATTATGAACGATATAATTTTCCCATCTTCATCGAAATTTTCTTGTTGTACACGAGAAAACAAAGAACTTTTTAAAGTATGTAGAATTTAATTTATATAATATGGAAATGCTTCATTTAATCAGGACATTAAAACAATTATTATTTTAACAGTTATGAAACAGGAAAGTGCTACGTCAAAAAATGCTATACATACTCAGGATGAACAATGCAAGGGTCAAGTTTTAATATACAAGTACTGTATTTGAAAATTTTTTTCAAATATATTAAAGCTTTTGTGCTTCGGATTATTATGTATACATGTGAGCAATTCTGGATAATATTTATATTCTTTAATATGAGAAATCTATACATATCTGATTTGCTCTGAAATGATCGTTAAATGAAATTAAAATTATTTGCATTCACATGATTTCAATTTCTTTTTCTTAAAGATTTATGAATTTATTTAATTGCCATTTAATGAATAAAATATAATCTAATATATTGTGTATGTTCGCTAGCAAGTAAATTCCAGCCTCTAACCGATCGATCTATAAATTTCAAATTTGACATGGTGATAGCATTTAGGTCTATTTTAAAATCCCGAATTTTTTTTATTCTGACAGACTCAAAAAAATAAAGTTAAAATAATGATTTTGTCGATAGATGGCGCGATATCCTTTTTCAGCTCAATTATGTTAAAAATAAACTTTTATTATTAAATTAAATTTAAATTCGCATTTTTCAAACTTTTTTGTTTTCAACCCATTAAAGAAACCTATTTTGTATTATGATCCATATTGATAAATCAAAGACAAACTTTAATGTCAATTATTATATTCATTTATTGGTTATTGATAAATATTTCAAATTTGTTACGGTTGGTACATATTGGAAAAAATGGACCGCTTTCAGAAAAGTTTTATTTTATAAGTTGTTTTAAACATTTTCATGCATTTTCTTTTCATTGCAATATGAAAAAAGCTGGCTTAAATTATTTCGCTTTTTACTGATTTTCTTCTCCCTTCCTCTTTTCTCCATCTCCTCTTTCTCCGCCATCAGTGAAATAGGAATAAAAATTAATTGAAGCTACATGAAAATACTAGCTCAATTTGATCAAAATGAAAGGAGGAAATGAGGAACCTTCTCCAAATTTGGGATATTGATATTAAATATTATCCTAGATATATAAATTGCAGTCTTCTTAACATTTTGACCCAACCAGACTGAAATTAAGGGATGAAGATAATGAGAATGCTCTTCTGTATCAATCGTATCCCTCAATCGATTTCGATCAATTCTTGAATGTAGATATTCTTATGCTATTTAAGGCTTTCTGTAAATTTCAGGTTTATAAGGCTAAAATGGAGTAGGGAATTCCTTTATTGAAAACTCTTTTATACATTGTATTGCCCAATTTTACTATTCTCTTTAAGTAATCAAATAACACTTTGAATTTTTATCAAAGTTAAAATATAGCTCGTCCACATTCGAATCTATTATTTTTAAAATTTTTGAAATATCCAATATTTAAAAAAAAAAAAAATCTCTACACACAGGTAAAATTTTTCGCTTAAAGAAACTTCGATTTTAAACAAATAGATTTTAGCATGTTTGTATTGATATTATTCTAATTATTCTTAATCGAGATCGTATTTCTTAATCTTTTACGTGAATTTAATAAACAAATAATATGTTTTACAGAGTAATTTTTTAATTTTTATTAAGAAAATATTATTTTAGTATACGAATGTAGATAAATTGACTTGGTTAAGCAAAAAAAAAAAATCTGTATTTTGTATAATTTTACTTCATTATGGATTTTCTACAGCGATATATTTATTAAATCAAATTGGCAACAAATATAAAATATGAATTTTTGCATTAAAACATTTTCCTTCATTCAATTTTAACATAAGTTCATAATAATTTTTATTTCACTTATAATCTTAATGATACATCTTATAAATGCAAAATTAATTATCTGCCTGTTTGTATACTTTATTTATTTAGTTTTTATTTTTCGAGGAATGAAATAGAAACAACCTGCTTTAAATTTTAGACTATATTTGCTATAAGAAGAACGCATAAACTGTAAAATGAGAAAAAATCTTAATCCATAGACTTTGTTGTTCCAATATACTATAAATTACAAAGTGTTTTAAACGCCCAGTAAACGATTTTAGAGCAATCGAATTGTGAAATTTTATCATTTCCCCAAACATACGGGTTTCCAACACTCTGTAAAGCTTTTTCTAGCATTTCCTATAATTTGAATAAATAATTAATAATAAAAAGTATTTCTTAATTTTTTAATCTTCACTTACCATCTGAGTCGAAGTATCCGTCAACAGACGTCCGTCCGACAGATCCACAAAATTTATTCCGAAAATTGGGAACAAATCATTTGTTCCCAATACAATATAAGGGTGAAATTCCTTAATTGGAATAAAAGAAAGTTCTTTAATCTTTATTGCATATAATTATAATGAGATATAGATTATAAAATTCACTAGTATCGAATTGAATCAAATCGAATTTAGCAATTAAAAATTTTTATATGAAACACTATATCCACTTACATGAAACAATATATCCCCATTTTTATATTCTTTAACTTTCATCTGTAATTTTTTAAAATGATTCTGTGATATAACACTGAAAGTCTATCGCAGACATCTATTATCTGATTAGTTTCATCATTTAAACTTTTTTTCGAAAATAGCTGAATGACTGTAAAGAAAATTGATTGAATACTTCTTCAAAACTTATCGTATTTAATGAATAAATTACGTTGAAATTATTTGTTAATGGAAACATATGAAATGATTATTAAGTCACATTCTCTTACTTTTATCATAAACAGGTTTGGGGATTTCATTTACAGAATATGCTCTTAGTCCATCCTTATTTACTGTTCCTGCCTGATATGGTTCTATTTTTAGTTTTGAGTTTATAATTGTTCAAAATGTTTGAATTATTGATGCAATTGTGAAACAAAAAAAAGAATAATATCTTACTATTATTACTGGCCCTTTATCGTCAAAACAGACCACTTCCATTTTTCTATCTTTGTAAAGTTTTCCCAAAATTCTTTCGATATTTTTCTTATTCTAAAGTATTTATAATTGTGAAAAAATTAAGCTCTAATTTAACAAGACATTACATAAAATACTAAAATACTAATGTACTAAAAGTAGTACTTTACTGAATAACTTACATTTTCTTTTGCTCTATTTATCACAGTAAAATCATCTGCAGATACACCACCAGCTGGTTGAAGTCTAAGACTTATATCTTGATCCATGGTTCTAAATTTCATTATTTTCTGTCCTGATCTCGTTGTTTCTATGGATGATATATAATATTCATTCAGTCTAAATTATTTTAAAACCGTAAAACAAAAATATATTTTTTAGATTTCTATTCTTATCAATCATTCCCAAAAGTAATGTCCTTTTTTATAATGTACTCGTTCAGCATGTCTCAACTTATTCAGTCTAAATTATTTTAAAACCGTAAAACAAAAATATATTTTTTAGATTTCTATTCTATCAATCATTCCCAAAAGTAATGTCTTTTTTTATAATGTACTCGTTCAGCATGTCTCAACCTGTCTAAACCTAACTTTTTAAAGCTTTCTCAAGTTTGGAAGAGTATTCTTGATTTAAATGGAGAATATGCAATTAATTAAATTAATAACTGATTTATCCTTTATGTTTTTTTTTTCAAAAGTTAATGCTAGAAATGTCATTACTTTTGGGATGATCTTATATAATATTGTTTTTAACAGTTTTATGCTGATAAGAAATGACTATTATTTTATCATCATATTCCTTCCTGAAATATTACTGTGCATTTACTTACCAACTGGAATGGCCGATACAGCTGCACTGAAAAAGATACTTGTCACATAAAATAACATGACTGAATTTAGCAATCTTAATAAAATCAAATCTCTTTTATATTTATTGATAGAATACTCAAATCCGATGCTATTACCTGTAAAATCCTTATTGGTTCAAAAATAATAATAGTCATATTATAATTTATTATGGAAAGAACCGTTTTCAATTATATTTTACTATTCATTTGTTTACTAAAGTAATGATTTTTTTAAATAATAATAGTCATATTATAATTTATTATGGAAAGAACCGTTTTCAATTATATTTTACTGTTCATTTGTTTACTAAAGTAATGATTTTAAAAAAAAAAAATTTAATGAAGACGCTTCATTAGTTTAGTTTGTTTGTTTACATAATTGTAAGTTGATAAAAAAATTAGGCATATCAGAACTGTTCACATTCTTCATTCTGGAAGGTTCAAACGTAGATGAATGATGGAAGCTAATTTCATCCTCTTTCATCACCAAAAATTTTGGAAATGTAGATACCTGAATTAATACTAAAAATAATTCTAGTTTGAGAACAGATGCTTTCTTTGAGCCTGTTAACGGCGAGTTTTCAAAAAAAATAAAAATAAATGCGGTACAAGTATCCCTCCTATAACATGATAGATAGGTTCCTGACAAACACAGTGTTGTGTGAAACCGAATTATATGAAACTCCACCGGCAGCATAATCAACTGGATGCGTTATTAATTATTTTTCCTTCTTGATGAACTTAGATCATGACTTTCAATATTCCAATTTTCATAAATTAATCATGTTATTCATAATTTTAGCTTAGCTATATTATTAGAATTGTTCAAAACACGTCTGTTAAAATCCTTTTTTACCTTGTACAGAACTTTCATATTTATGTTAAGTTTATAATTTGGAAAGGAAATAAAACATCCACGGGAGTTATACCCAATTAAACTTCATTCTCTCATATACTGTATATGAAATACCACTAATTTTATACTGCAAAAGAAGAGCAAAATATTAAAGAAGATTCAAGTAAAAACTCGTTATGAAAATATAACGGAAGAGAAATTCAATGTAAGATTCACATTTAATTAATATAATAAATAAATTTTCTTTTTATGAGTGAGTTACTCTTATTTGATTGAATTAAAATGTTTCTACCCAGCTTTACAGTTTTCACTGAGTGAAAACTGAAGAAATTGAGTTTTTCAGTTGTAACTGGTTTGACTCTGTGAACGTCAGGATCAAGAGTCAGACCAGTCTATCATGGACGTTGTCCAGCCTGTGATGGGCTTTAAAAGTAATTAAAAGCTTTGTATCTTGCTTCAAACTTCTTCGAATTCTTAATGAAACTTTTTTATTTTAAATTTCCCAATTCAATTTACCATCCAAAAATATTTATTTTTTTATGCCTAAGATTCCTAAAATGTCTATAAAAACACAATATTCATAGACATAAAATCAAAACAGTTGGAAATGAAAAATCATCTAAACATATGACCTATAAATTTTTATTATAAAACATTAAAAATGCATAAATTATAATGAAGTTATAATGCATACTCCATATGATTTCTTCTTTACAACTTATTCCTGCATATATTTCTGTATGTTCGCTTTTATTTTTATGAGTATTATATTCTCCTAATTGTTTTATGAGCATTAATTCATTTAATTATAGATAAAATATTTTTATTTCTCAATAAATGGTTCAAAATTTTATTTAAATAAAAAATTATACAAACCGTATTATGCATTTTCGAAAGAAAAAAAAATTAGTAAAAATAATGATGAGCATGTGCCTATTTTAAAACTTAAAATTGTCAAAACACTTCCATTCACTTAAAATAAACAAGATGGGAGAGAAATACTGAAATATGTAGTACTATACTGTGAGGCCCGCATGGCCTGCTGAGCCCGCAGATAAAAGTATGACGATACTCAACAGGCTTATTGCCTACCTACGGTTTGTGGCGTGCGTAAGGAGGGTGACGAGACTCAGTTATAGACTGACACAGAGACTACGTTTGTCTTAACAAACAACTTTCTTTATTGGAGGGAAAGCATATACAAATGGTAGACCCGACAATTAAGGTCGGAGGACAAATACCTCAGGTAAAACTGGGATTCCTCCACTGGGTTGTACTTGGTAGGGTGGTGTATACTAGACGGGCTTCAAGGATGATCTCCGGGATTTGATGGTCTATGTGACTTTCTTGAGAAGTGGTCAGAATGTTGGACGGAGATATTGGACAGTTGGGAAGAGGGAGAAATCGTGGATGCCGGAGGTTGGACTCTTCGCCCTCGATCGTCGGCAGTCGAACGAGGAGGTCAAGAGCGTTCGCTCTTCACAACAATACTGCTTGGCAAAATGTCCACGGATCTAACGGTAATTTATACCAATGGAAATTGTCCGAAAGGAGATAGTGGGGATAAGAACGGCCCTAACTATCCCTGGTGCTCTTCCGTAAGATCGACAGATTTTGCCGCTTCGGCGACAAAAGACGAATTTTTTCCGACGGATATGAACTGTCCGAACACAACGGCAATTGGGGAAAGACTGCCTCTCCTTGTCCCAAGTCCCCGTCTCACCCTCTCGATTAAAACAATAAATCTACCACTCTTTTTCCCAGGAAGTCGTTATTACGACCCCGGTCACATATGTGGGGACCCGAGGTCGGCCCGCTGGAAAGTATCACTGCTCACCCGATCGTAGTCACATATTTTCTCACCAACCCCACCATGTACCTGCATGGTATTCGAGCCTCCATGCAGCCCGACCAGCAGCGTGTTTATTATTCTTTCTCAAGTGGTGGAGAACGGAGTATCTCGGACCGGCTGGAAGAAAGATGCATTCAACAAATATTTATTATGAAAGCATCAACCCAGTTAAATTACGATCGCGGATGAAGTGACATTTTCCATTAGGCCTGACTCCGCGTCCTCACAATACATAAGTAAAAATACCTCAGTAATTATCTTTTTTCAAAGCCATGATAAATTTACTTAAAATAAATTATCGCATCTTATTTCAATACGGTGCATGTTTTTATTTCATATAAATTTTATGAAAATTTCTGTGGGAAGGAAAAAAAAACAAGAAATATTTAAAAGAAAATTAATAATTTCAAAATCTAGCTGAGGATAATTTAGAGAAATTCTCAATAAATGTTTCAAAATTTTATTTAAATAAAGAAATTCTACAAACCGTATTAAGCATTTTCGGAAAATAATTTCATAAATTATACACATGCTCATCATTAATTTTAAGAATTTTTTTTCGAAATGCTTAATACAGTTTGTACAATTTCGTTATTTAAATAAAATTTTGAACCATTTATTGAGAATTTCTCTAAATTTCTGATAATCGATACATTGCTTAACAAAATGCCTAATTATTTTTGTAATTATACTTACCGTGTCCCCGGCGATTTATTTTTTCTTATCACTGGGTAAATAAGTAACTTTATTTTTGTATACTTTTACTTAAAATAAATTCATCCGTTTATTCAATAAAACACGATTCATCAGTGAACACAACGGAACTAACATAGGTGATAAAAGTAAGCTCTGTTTTTTCTATTCTTATGAGGTCTCTGTTTTTAACCTATTCTTATGAGGTCAAGCGATGGTAGGAGAAGCTTGCCATAAATGTAGCAAATATGGAGTAATTGAAGATAATGCCTATACTGTATTTCCGCTTCATCTTCGCATAACTCACATAATAGCTCACCTATAATAATTTTTTCAAGGTATATATACATTTTATCGAAATATTTTACTTATAAACAAACTTAATATTTTAGATTCGGTGTCGTAAATAACAGAATGGGCCCTGATCCTTCGATTCCTAACAGTCCAGGTTCAGAAGATTGTGCTTCTTGTAACGGATGTATTATGAACGATATAATTTTCCCAACTTCTTCAAAATTTTCTTGTTGTACACGAGAAAATATAAAGAACTGTTTAAAGTATGTAGAATTCAATTCTTGTAATATTGAAATGCTGAATTTAATAAGGTCATTAAAACAACTATTGTTTTAACAGATGTGAAACAGGAAAGAGCTACGTGAAACAGGAAAGAGCTATATGAAACAGGAAAAATGCTATTCAGCATTTTTTGACCTTTCACGACGACGATTGAACGATTCAGGATACCAGTGAATTCCTTAGTATAAGAAATCTATAAATATGTTATTTACTCTAAAATGATTGAAGCAATGCATAAATGATAAATGAAATTAAAGATTATCTGCATTTACATGGTTTCAGTTTCTTTTCCTTAAAGATTTATGAATTTATTTAATTACGACTGAATAAATAAAGTATAATCTAATATATTGTATATATGTTCGATAGCATAAGTGATTGAGTAATAGAAATTTTCAGCTCTAACCGATTGGTCTATAAACTTCAAATTTGGTAAGGAGATAGCATTTATGTCATATACAAAGGAAAAATTTTAAAATCTTGAATTTTTTTATTCTGACAGCCTCAAAAAAACGATAATTTTGTCCATTGATGGAGCGATATCTTTTAGCAGCTCGATTATGTTAAACACTTTATTATTAAGTTTAGTTTTATTGTTAAGTTTAGTTTTATTATTAAATTGAACTTAAATCCGCATTTTTGAAACTTTTCTGACTACGATCCATTAAAGAAACAGTATTTTTATTGTGATCCATATGTGATAAAACAAAGACAAACTTTTATGCAAATTATTATATTCATTTATTGGTTATTGGCCAATATTTAGTATTTATTATGTTGGTACACATTAAAATAAATAAACAGTTTTCAGTAAAGTTACATTTTAAATTGTTTCAAACATTTTGTCTTTTCGTTGGGGCCCGTAGTTTAAAAACACTGCCTTAAATTGTTTCGGTTTTTACCGATTTTCTTCTCCCTTCGTCTTCATTAACAGCGGAGAAAGAGAAGGAGGGAAACCTATTCTTTCTTAAAAAATATCAATTATATCAGCCAAGTTTGATCAAAATAAAAAAAGGAAATGGAGTTTCCTCTCCAAATTTGGGATATTGATATTAAATATTATCCTAGGTATATAAATTACAGTCTATATTTCAATCAAACTGAAATTAAGGGTTGTGGAAGATGATAATGCTTTTCTGTAGAAATATCCCTGTAGATCATATACTTCAATCGATTTAGATCAAATTTAGGATGTATATTTTTCTTTTGCTATTTAAACCTTTCTATAAATTTCAGCTTAGTAAGGATAAAATGAAGGATATAGGGAATTCCTTTTACACATTGTTTTGCTCAATTATCATCTGTTCATTCACGTAATTATTCAAATAATAACTTGAATTTTTATCAGAATTAAAATATAACTCGTCAACATTCGATCTATTATTTTAATATTTTTTTTTTTAGATTCAATGTTTAAAAATGTCTCAACACATTTGCAAAAATTTTTCGCTTAAAGAAACTTCGATTTTAAACAAATGGATTCTGTATTGATATTATTCTATTTATTCTTTTTCATGATCGTATTTTGTAATCTTTTATTTGAATTTAGTAAACAAAAAATAAGTTTTACGAAAAAATTTTTTTTTTAATTTTTAATAAGAAAAGTCTGTATTGATATTATTCTATTTATTCTTTTTCATGATCGTATTTTGTAATCTTTTATTGTGAATTTAATAAACAAAAAATAAGTTTTACGAAATATTTTTTTTTTTTAATTTTTAATAAGAAATAATTATTCCAGTGTACATATACTGAAAAATTAGCTTGCTTAAGTAAAATCTCTGTGTTTTTTGTAATGTTGAACAATTATGGATTTTCTATACGATATATTTCTTAACTCAAATTGGCAACAAATGTAAAATGTGAATTTTGTATAAAAACATTTTACTTCATTCAATTTTTACATAAGTCCGTTATAATTTTTATTTGAGTTGTAATCTTGTTGCTGCAGCTTGTAAATACAAAATGAATTATCAGCCTGTTTGTATACTTTAAACATTTTTTTTTTCCAGAGAATTAAACAGAAATCATGAATGAACAACCCGCTATAAATTACAGAATATATTTGCTATAAGAATAACTTATAAATTGTAAACTAAAAGTTATCTTAATCCATAAACTTTGTTGTTTCAATATATTATTGATTGTATGCGTGCTTATACGACCAGGAAATCAATCCAGAGGGACCCTATTGTAGATTTTTATTATTCCCCAGACAAACAGGTTTTCGGCATGCTGTAAAGCTTCTTCTATTTTTTCTGTAATTCCAATAAATTATTAATAATAAAAATAATTCTTAATTTTTAAATTTCCACTTATTTGCTGCGTCGAAGTATCCGTCGACTGATAATTTGTTCTCAATTCTTAATGAAACGATAATAATTCCTGAAACCGAATTTAAAAAATGATCTTGAGTTTTATCATTACATATAAAATTCACTGTTATCGAATTGGATCAAATCGAACTTAGCAATTAAATATTTTTATATTTTTCCATTTACATCATGCTTTATGTTATGTGGCATGTAATTTTCTTTATCTTAAATGTAACTTCTAATTTCTAGCACAATGGAACAGACCAAAAAATTAAACAAAAATATACTGTTTATTATTTCAGAAACGTTTTCGGCGTATTTTTCGCCCTCTTCAGCTCTAACTATTACATAAATATTCTGTTTTAGAACATGGAAGTTCAAAAACAGAATATTTATGTAATAGAGCTGAAGAGGGCCAAAAATACGCCGAAAACGTTTCTGAAATAATAAACAGTATATTTTAATTTGTTTAATTTTTTGGTCTGTTCCATTGTGCTAGAAATTAGAAGTTACATTTAAGGTTATGTCTACGAGAGCAGTGAAAGTTGTGTTGTTTGAATTTTCTTTATTTTTACAATTTTTATGTAATAACTCTGAAAGTCTAAGCGCAGAAATCATTTATTCTCTGCCTAGTTTAAATTTAAATTTTTTCAAAACTGGCTGAATGAGTGAATTGATTGAATTGTTCTTCAAAATTTTTCGTATTTAATGAACTAATTCCATTGAAATTATTTGCTAATGAAAACATATGAAGTAATTATTAGCAAGTCACTTTCTCTTACTTTTATCATAAACAGGTTTGGGATTTCACTTACACGATGTGCTCTTCGTCCATCCTTATTTACTGTTCTTGGCTGATATGGTTCTATTTTTAGTTTCTAGTTTATAATTGTTTAAATTGTTTGAATTATTGATACAATTGTGAAACAAAAAAGTAGATTAATATCTTACTATTATTATAGTCCCTTTATCGTCAAAACCGAGAACTATTGCCATTTTTCTATCTTTATTAAAGTTTTCGCTTTATTCATTCAATATTCTTCTTACAATGGGAGGCCACAATTTCCGTCCAACCGATTTCGATCAGCTCTGACATATAGGTTGGGGGCCATCGAAAAGTAACTGGTGTTCAAGGATTTAGGTCACTATGCCTTCGTTTTTAAAAAATAGAAGCTAAATGTCATCACGCTGGATCGCACCACTTATATACCTAAAAAAATTGCAGCTATTTCTATTAAATCGATGGCGTATTGGTTAAGGTAGTTTCCTGCGAACTGAAAGTTCGAGTCTCCTTTACGTTTCTATTTTCAAGTGAATAAATTAAAATATTGCTAACAATAAAACTTCAGGTAAAATCACATCTTTTTTGCCATATTTACGTTTGACAAAATCACTCTTCCATTATTGTTTGATCTCTTTCTCTCTTTATTTCACTCACTCTCACTCTCTAATTATCATAATTCACAGTGCAACGGGTGATAACTGTGATGAAAACATTGAAAGCAAATGAACTTCCTGCACCAAGCGCATTGAATAAAAACTATTTTGACACATACACATCTTTCCTGCCCAATAATGTTCGGAAAACAAACTTGATTGACGTTCATGAATATACATACGTCTTTGTGTAATCAATTTTGATGCATACCATGCGTAGGATTGCATCGCATAGAATATTGGTGCTGACAACTGATTATATATTAGGCTATGAATTGTTATGGTATCCGTTTGGTTATGAAATTCTCACCGTGTTTCGAGAAGTATACTGCAATTTTGCAATTTTGAAATACAGTTCTTTACTTGGCGGAAGAAGTAAGCATCACAGTATTGGCACAGGGGTGCGCATTTCAACGGTATAACTTTTACCGTGCAACTCAGTTGGTTCTGATCGTTTGTGAATATAGAGTCTTACATAACCATGTCAGTTTGTCCACTCCACTAATCCAATATTAGGCAGAATTTGTTATTTTCCACATAGGGTTTCAAAACATTTTGAAGATAAAAATTGTAAATATTGATTTTAATTTCCCAGATTTGCAATCTTATGTCTTATAATTAGGTATTTTTGTCATTCTCTTCATTTGTTATCTAGCTATCATAGAATATGTTTTGTTTGCATTGAAAAGTTGCAAAAAAAGAAAGTTATAAAAGTAGCTGCACGTAGATCGTGAAAGAAACTTCGAAAATACCAAATATTATAATATATATTACATATCACCCAGTGAACTGTGAATTACGACAATTAGAGAGTGAGTGAGGTAAAGCGAGAAAGAGATCAAACACTAATTGAAGAGTGATTTTTTCAAATGTAAGTACTACAAAAAAGATGTGATTTTATCGTTAACAATATTTTAATTTATTCACTTGAAAAAAAAACATATATAAGATATTACATATCACCCAGTGAACTGTGAATTACGACAATTAGAGAGTGAGTGAGGTAAAGCTAGAAAGAGATCAAACACTAATTGAAGAGTGATTTTTTCAAATTTAAGTACTACAAAAAAGATGTGATTTTATCGTTAGCAATATTTTAATTTATTCATTTGAAAAAAAAAACATATGTAAGAGACTCCAACTCACAACTTTCAGTTCCGCAGGAAACCGCATTAACCGCTACGCCACCGCTTCAGTAGAAATAATTGCAATTTTTTAGGTATTACAAGTGGTGCGATCCGGTGTCATGACATTTGACTTCGATTTTTTTAGAAACGAAGTCATAGTGACCTAAACCTTCTATACCAGTTACTTTTTGATGGTCCCCAACCTGTATGTTAAAACTGATTGAAATCGATTGGACGGTGGTTGTGGCCTTCCCTTGTTAGTCAAAATACTTATAATTATGAAATATATACATAAATCAAAATGCTCTGGTTTAGCAATACATTATATAAAATATATTAAAAGCAATATGTTATTGAATAACTTATTTCTTTAATTTTTATTACTTCTTACATTTTCGTTTGTTCTATTCGTCACAGTAAAATCATCTGTAAATACACCACAGCTGATTCAAGTCTAAGATTTATATCTTGATCCATGGTTATAAATTTCATTATTTTCTGTCATGATCTCGTTGTTTCTATTGTGAGGACCTGGAAACGAGGTCGTATGTGGTGTATCTGTTCTCGCCTATGACCTCCTCGTCCGCGTCTGAACGATTAAGGGGAAATCGGAAATCAAACGAAAACGTTGTTTGGAAGAAGAACGATTCGGGAAAGAGAATAACGGAGATATATGATGACATAACATGTATTTCGATCAGATCACGAACTTCGTTCACAACAACTATAAATCGTGGAGAATGTTTACATCAGGTGTCCGCCGTTCTGTCGCGGATCCGACGCCTGGCTCGGAGAATGTTCGAGAAGTAAACATCTTGGTTCTCATCCCGGGAATAAGAGTCAGAGAAGATCCCGAGTATTTAAGAGCCGTGCCGCCCTTAATCGGAGCTTGCTTGCTCTTTTTATAGCCGCCGTTCATCTCCGTTTCAACTCTCGTTTCCTTTGGCCGGCCATCTACAGATTATTCCGGGGTATCGCAGAGAGATCGTGTCAGATCCGGAGGCCCCGTTTAATCTACTAAACCCTTCAACTGTCATCTGACTTCGACTAGTACATCATTTTCTTTTCATCTACGAATTCTTGGAAATTACTCGCCGAATTTCGTGAAAGGACTAAAGACTGTGTGTGTGTGTGTATACTGGTGTGTGTGTGTGTGTGTGTGTGTGTGTGTGTGTGTGTGTGTGTGTGGACTAAAGACTTTGTTTAACATCTTTGTGTTGATCTGTCAACGGACAGCCGACATTACTTCTCATTGTTGTCATCATAATCAAGATATTACAGGTATCTCTCTCAAATGTCGCGAAATGTTAATTGTGATTTGAAAGTCTCTCTAATAAAGGAAGTTGTTTTGTTAAACTTCGTCTCTGTTCTATCTGCTACTCTCATTACCCGTCCTTACGCGCGTCCCTCACCGCACTTTAGGCCAACGCCTGTAAACATCGTCCTCGGGCCGTTCGGGCCTTACACTTTGGAAGATATACAATATACAGTGACTCTCATGGTTATTCGTACGAATAGTGAAATCTTTATTTATCCTTAATTAAAAATATATAAAAATAATTCATCGTGTTTATTTTATTATTAATATTTTATTTATCCTGTCAAAAGGAAATTTAGAAAAAATTAGCTTAAAAAATGGCATAAATTAATTTATAAAAAATATTTAAAGGAAACATCGCAGCATTTTAGCTCTCA